>CM055279.1:10414447-10453230 GCA_029237695.1 Conchocele bisecta
CAACTTTATGACAATATTTTCACAACTCAATTTTAAAACCAATGCGTATTTGCATCATAGTAAAGGTATGTATAACATTTAATGACTGTAGCTGATAAGGTGTTGAAGTAATGACCGTAACACGAAAACTGAACATTGAATGATGACGCCGCGCCGCCATCGACGACGATGACTCCGGAAAAGCAAAACCTATGTCTCGCTTTCCGCTTCGCGGGCGAGACAAAAAGCTCTTAAATATCACACAAAAATCAATTGATTTTTATACATGACCTGTAAAATTTTGGCAGTTTCGCAGAGACTAACATATGTTACAGATAACAATTATTGAAGACAATTATATATCGGTATCAGGGCTCCAGATAAGGAATTTGTAATTGAGTATTGTCACTCCATCATTTCTGAAGCAATTGGGTATTTCAATACATGTATTTTAATTGGGTAAAATAAAATCACACTACTGTTTACACATCAACAGACAGCAATTATTGAATGGTTTGCTTCAAAATGAAAACATGTCTTGGCATTTCATTAGAATTGTCTCCTTGGAATTTCTAATGAAATACCAAGATATGTTTTTATGGAAAATAAGAAAAATATGCTATATTTGTGGTCTGTTTATTGTTTTCTGCAGCATGATAAAGGTATCCCAATTTTTGTATTGCTTTTTGATACTCGCTACCGCTGATTTCAATTGGGGTTTTGGCAATTTTAATTGGGTATTTAAGAAAATATGCAGCTTATCTGGAGCCCTGTTAATTTGTTTGCGACTGAGGGAGTTGTCACTGAAACTCAAAAATACATGTATACTGAAAATACATGTAAAATATTTTCGAACATGAAACTCGCATGATGTATTCGTGAATGACATAGATATCTAGAGTTCCTGATAATATATGTGTGACTGTCTCATGAGTATTGACCTTCCTGATTTCATACGGAGATGCTGCACTCCGATATAGGTACCACCTAATACATATTACATTCTTATTACAACTACCGTAAATATTCTAATAGACACTCACTTGTTCTAATATACGCCCACCCCCTACTTTTTACGTTGAAAATGCCACATTTTTTGGCTGATTTTCACAAAATTAGTACCTCCAATAAACGCCCAGTACTAACTTCAAACAAAATCGGAGCTAATTGTCCAACTAGATTTCTTTTCTTTCCATTATTTCGAAGGCAACTGCCTTGAAAATCGCGGAAAAAACATAATTGCTACTTTCATTTTCAAAACCGGAAGCGAAATTCGACTGTTTCCGGTGTCACAGTAAATTTCTCATCAGCAGTAGCTATTTGCACGGACACGGGGCGATCAGAATGTAGACGGTTACGGAGACGCCATTTTCAAACCCATCTCATATAATATGGGTGAAATTGACATCATGTTGGATTGTTGGCCGATATTTCCTAGGAGATGAGCAAAAATAAATATGGCTTATTCTGGATGTGGCCCGAAATTAATCGCTCCGATACGGATCGAAACGTCCACGGGCCGAAACGTCCATGGTCCGAAACGTCCGTAGGCGTAAATCTGATCAGCATTAATGATAGCCGCCGTCTTGATATATACATTACCAGTATTTTAACATTTTTACCGACTGTACCATAATGACCAAAGTGGGCCGAAACGTCTTGGTCCAAAATGTTCATAAACTGACTGACAGTACAATGAATTTCGGCAGACGTTTCAGAGTAAGTTCCCTTCGTTATGTTTTTGTTCAGATAGTAGAAAATCGTATATTTTTTATAATTTTCCCTTTGCTGAATAACACTTGCCTCTATTAAACCCCCACCCAGGACTTCGGAGCCCGGTCGTCTATTAGAATCTTTACGGTATTTATTTAATGCTCAGTTTTATTATTTTACACTTTTATTATTTTACACTTTCTTATTACAACTATTTATTAATGCTCAGTTTTATTGTTTTAATAGTGTTTTTTATGACATAAAACTATGTATATACAAAATGAGAACGATTTGAATCAATTTGAACTAGATTTGTCAGTAAACGAGGCTTACGGAATACCCCCCGCTTGGGCCCATGTGCCCCTAAATATGTAAGGAAATAGAACACATTTCTCTGATGTTACATTTTGTAAATAGACGAAGTATGTGACCTTGGGATCAGCGGGGGCTGGACGGTCATGGATTTGGCACAGCATGGTAGTAGAGCCTTACAGGAATGCATGTGTGAAATATTAAGCATTTTAGATGAAGTTATAACATATTTATCTGATGGTAACTTTAGTGACGGACGCACGGACAACCTGACTCCAGTATACCCACCCACCCCCCGGGTGTATAAAAATGCAATGAGAACGAATTGACTCGAGATCGAAACGACACGAGAACGAATTGACCAGATACCTAGCGGGCGACTTCAACTAATAGCAGACTATTTTGACTTGTATTCAAAACGATGAGTAGAACGAGAAAAACTTTCGGATAACTTCGGTTATCGATTAAAGTACACGGATGATAAAACAATGAATATATAGAATGTAGGACAAAACCCCCTTCGTGTGAAAATGAAAACATGGACAAAACCCCATTCATGATTTTGACAGGGTGGACAAAAACCCCTTCATGATTTTGACAGGGTGGACAAAACCCCCTTCATTAATTTCATTGCTGTTATTATTGATGATATTATTTTACTAAAATTTAAAAAAATTCATAATAGACAACAAACAAATATTCATATACCGGTATTGGCTAATAAAAACATTCAAGTAGCAGTTTGGGCACTTTATTTTTCCAACATGTACAGAAAAGAACAGAAAAGGGCATATATATATACTAATACCAGGTTTCACAAATTTATTCCAACACATAATGTCCAATAGGCAATAGCAGACTAATACTTTGAGCACTTTTCAACTATCAAGTACTAATATCAGCACATATCAACAACCAGTACTACTCATTTCAGTTATAATATTTGCCAATATAACACACTATACCATTACACATTATTAACCAGTCCTACTCGTGTACATTACACTTACTGAATGTGTATACACTGTCCAATTGCCACTATGAACTCTGCTAATGTCTTTTGTTCACCATTGTACTGCTCGCACAGTGTCTTCATCCATTTTCTGATGAGCGATGGGATTATGTCCACCCTGTACAAATCCTGAAGGGGGTTTTGTCCACCCTGTCAAAATGGTAAAGCGACACCTCGGCCCCAGACAGGTCGGCCCTAAGACACCTCGGCCCTAAAAGACATCGACACTTCGGCCCTAATTTAAATCAAAGTACTGAAAGTACTGAACATAGGGTACTACAAGATTAAACTAGATTGATTGATTGATTGTTGGTGTTGCAGTTTCATTAACCATTAAAGCGCTGGAAACAACAATTGTCGTCTGCTGTTTTAAATATTTTTATATTTTCTCCTCAAAAACATACTGAGACGATTCTACTGCGCTGCCAAAACAGGTTTTTAAAGAGACTAAAATATACAAAATGAGCAGACGGCAATTTTCTTTTTCAGCGCTTTAATGGTTAAGGGGTAAACTATTGATATGGCACAAGTACAGTATGCACTGCTACATTCAACAACATTACAGATTATGCATAGCTATATCAGAAAGATACGGTAACAAATATACAAGACATCATCAATTCAAGTATAAATACAGATTCCAGATATCTATGATCATTATAGATATATTGAAAACTGATTGAAGAGCAATAGTTACAAGAATTCCGCCACGGAAGCGGTGTCGCGCCTGAAAATGCCTTCTCGTTACAAAACAATGTTGTAGCAGGATTTTTGTTAAAGTTTCTGCATTACTGACATCGTTATGTTTACTTCTGTTTTGTGAATGAAATAGTTGGCCCCGGATAGAGTATATTAAAACATACAAATGACATTCCAAATTTTCTTTGATGTTAATGAAGGTGTTAATCATCAGTTTGTATACAGCTCATAATCCCATTGAAGTGTATTAAAGTAAACACTTACATATAATTAGCATTTTATCCTTTTGGTAAAGCCCTTACACGTTGTTACCAGTAATTGCAGTAATCAAAGTTGCACATTAGTTAATTGGCGATTAAGTATGTATTTTTGGAAAAAATATTGGGGCCAACATGTCTTAGGGCCGAAGTGTCTGGGGCCGAAGTGTCTGGGGCCGACGTGTCTTAGGGCCGAGGTGTCATAGGGCCGACTTGTCTTAGGGCAGAGACGTCACTAAAGCGTCAAAATCATGAAGGGGGTTATGTCCATGTTGTCATTTTCACACGAAGGGGGTTTTGTCTTGATACCGAATATCTAAACTTGAGCGTCAGATGAAAAAATGTAAATAATCAGAAATTTGTAATTCCTACATAAGTGAATTGAATGTTTGTTTTAATTTATTGACTCAAGGACAAACATGTCTTGCTCAATGACGCAACGCACGCCTCCGGGGAGGCTCGAACCCACGACAGTTGGATCAGCAGTCCACATTATCACATTATGGAAATCAGACCAGTCACGAAAACCGACGGCGATGATACTGCTAGTAAATTACAACTGCAAGTCAAATTGCATTTCCCGTTACCAAGGCAAACGTGGCATACCCAGACGTACAATTAATTTAGTGAACTGGACGCATACATAAATTGTAGAATATAGTAGCTAATACATTGTTTGGTGCAATTAAATAAATCGCTTGGTGTTGCGAGAGTTTCACAATCCTTTTTGTTGTTGTTGTATGTCATAAATTTCAGCCACTGACTTTTCGGCTCAACCGTCCCCGATCGTCTGTGTAAATCTATCTATGGATACTGCCACACCACCGTGCGGACATTATGGGCAGGCCTGCGCGTCAGAGCTGTTAGTTAAAAGCGATACATAATAAAAACTGCATTGACATGTACAGATGATAGTGTTATGGAGTTAGGATATTGATTATACCACAGTGGGGTTAAAATGGATAAAAACAGTACTTACATTTAAGATTTGTGATGCTCTATGTTGACGACTCATATTTCGAAAGATCCACTGTCGGCAACATAACAATATCAGGCGGTAGTCTGTTCCTTTCCACTACAGCCAGTGGAAATAATGAATACTTATAGTAGTTTGTGGTGGGCTGCATTTGTCTATATGCGAGGGGGTGATACTGTTGAGTGTATTTTGTCGGGTTTTGCAGTTGTGGAGGCACTGGGACGGCAATAAGCTCATGACTAATTTTGTAGAACAGACACAGTCGTGCGTCTGTTTGCCTGTTTTCGAGAGTGCGACAGCCCAGTGCACACATCATGAGCGATACACTTACATATGAGGAATAATTGTTGGTGACCCATCTTGCTGCTCTATTATGCACCATCTGTGCACCATTTTCTTGGTATATGGATTCCATACTGGGATGCATATTCCAGTATTGGACAGACAAGTGACTTGTAAGCAGTCTGGCGTAAGCCCTTGTGTTTGGCTTGATATGTGTTGTATCAATGCTAGAGCCTTTATTGCAGAAGTTGCAACTTCATTAATATGGTGGTTAAAGGATAGGTTCTTGCTGATATCAACAGCAATGCATATGGAGTGCTCAACTGTCCCAAGCACTTGTCCGTGCAGTGTATAACTGGCAGGGATTGGAGTTCCCACTTTGGAGATTGTGCAACATTGCACTTACTTGGGTTGAACTCCATATCCCACTGGCTAAGGTCATTTTGACGTAAGCGAACTAGCTTCTCGAGAAATTGCAAGACATGTAGCAGTGTCATCGACAAACAAACGCACCATTGAGGCAATATCATGGGGCAGACCATTTAATATATATTTGTCTTCTTTCTATCTATCTTCCGATATTTTCAAACCCCTATTGGGCACTTAGCGTTACAGATGTGCGTATCTAACTGGGTGTCGGTAGGAATACGAGTTACAGTAGATTATTAAAAGCCTGAGACAGTAGATTTTTATTCAGAAGAGTGTTATGTAATTACACGTAAAAACAGAGCTGAGTTTGACACAGCGGTTTTATAGTCAAGTGGGCTGATTGCCAGGTTTAACTGGTTGACTGTTGGTAAGGTTGGACTCCCTATTGGTAGGAATTCCAGGCAGATAATTTGTTTGGGGGAACAGAGTATGTATAATAGTCGGTACTGGCTGATATGAGTCTATATTGTAGTGGTGTGAGTGCTGTAGTGATATGAAGTTATGTGTAAGGTATTGATCAGCTGGGATTGCCATAACATCATTTATATGTTGAGCAATACGTCAGTAGTCAAGAACCCACTCTTCCAACGTTTCGGCACAAGGCCTTTATCAAGGAATTAGTGTCTGCTAAATGCTAAGTCGCATGCATTTCAGATTACACAATGTTTATATTTATTCAGAACGTCATGACGTCATTGCATGAGTATCACAACGCCATAACGTTATAGAATATGGCGTACTGCATAACTAATTCGTTATGATCACCTTTTTATTTGCAATAAAACAATGTCTATTTTGCATTGAAGTCTATGGGAGTTGAAAAATATATTCCAGAGTAATGGCACGTGAGGATAGTGTCACCTAATATTACGTTTATCTAGCAAGGCTAGCTATAGGAAACATGTAAGAATTCCGAGGCTCGTCTTTGAATTTAATATTCTAAGAAATTAGGCCAATATTCTATTTATCAGTTAAACTATTATGCTAGAGAATTGGCACATGTGGCACGGTTTTCATTGAAATTAACGTGTACGTATTTACATTGCGTCATTAAACTAACGTCATTCGGTAACGACATGTGACGTTATTAAACCAATGAAACGTCAGTTTTGAATTCGCTGCAACCCGCATATATGTATCTAGTTCATGCAGGATATTTCATATTTGTTATCCGTCAGTATGTATTCAACCAATCCAAAGCTAGTTATCTGATAAATAATGTGTCTGCTCCGTATCACGCAAATTCTCCACTGTACTGTAGTACAGGGACCATACATCATCTTAGTCCCAGTGCAGTATCACACACAGTGGAGACAGAAACAGTTGTAACAGCTTGCCTCCATGCGAGAATCAACAAACTACTCTCACAGTCTTCTACATAAAGTAAAAAAATCCAAGACTGAAGTGGTTGATCTTTGCGTACCATGTGTAATCACGTGGTTATCCAGTGCATTCTCTGTCGTTATAAAGAGGCCAAGAAGTCAGCGGATGAAATTCAGAACATTCAACTACAACAACAACAACAAAATTGTTGGTTTATTTTTAGAGCAAGGTTTTCCACACAGGGCTACTAACATAATTCCATTGTATTCACTTCAATCTGTATATATTCTTATACTGCATGAATTCAAGTGGGTGGGAAATATTCAATATTGCCTGTGGGTATTCTACGGTTTCAGTACGCTTACTGGGTCCCTCCCTTCACCTTAGGGAAGTAACGTCGTCAGGCCCGTAGCCAGACCTGTTTGAAGGGGGGATCTTTTCGAAGGCACAAGGGGCCTGAGGTACCTAGGGGGGTCTACAAAAGTGTACATCGAGGCTGGCGGGTGGTCGGGGGGAGGGGGGGGGGTCGTCCGACCCCCCCTGACTACGGGCCTGGTCGTATGTAGCAGTTATCGTCGTATTTATTTGATTACTCAGTCTACTAAAAAAAGTCTGTTTCACGAAAGCTGCCCAAATTTTACGGCTATGTAAACAATTCAAAAACAAGATTTATTTTGATAATATTAAATGAAAGGAAAAATTAACAATGAGCCTTCTTTTTATTTCGTGAAATTTGGTTAAATATTGATTTTATTGCGAAAAACAATTTCCCCATGTTAAATCCCCAATTTAACTTTTGTTATCATATCCAAGCTATCTAGTCAGGTTTCAGAGTCAATTTTTTTCGTGTTTTGACTCCTCCCACACTTCCTTACCACTTGTTCCCCCATGTTAAATTCCCATAGATAAATCAATTTTTCGTAATAAAATCAATATTTGACCGAATTTCACGAAATAAAAAGAAGACTCATTCTTAAATTTTCCTTTAATTTAATATTATCGAAAATAATATTGTTTTTGAATTGTCTATATAGCCGTAAAATTTGGGCAGCTTTCGTGAAACAGACTATAGTGTAGATTATACATTACATTAGGGAATACCATAGGCACTTTTATGAACGTCAAACGCTCGTTAAATCATACAGTGGATTAGTTCTGTGTGACAAAATCTCAGCAACTTTGTGTTTGTTATACTCGTTGCGGGGGGGTATACTGGAGTCGGGTTGTGCGTCCGTGCGTCCGTAAACTTAACATCAGAGAAATATTGTTATAACTTCTATGTCCTTCATCTAAAATGCTTGATATTTCACACATGCATTCCTGTAAGGCTCTACTACCATGCTGTGCCAAATCCACGACCGTCCAACCCCCGCAGATTCCAAGGTCAAGGTCAAATACTTAGTCCGTAAACTTAACATCAGAGAAATATTGTTATAACTTCTATTTCCTTCATCTAAAATGCTTAATATTTAACACATGCATTCCTGTAAGGCTCTACTACCATGCTGTGCCAAATCCACGACCGTCCAACCCCCGCTGATCCCAAGGTCAAGGTCAAATACTTAGTCTCTTTACAAAACTTAACTAGAAAAAGTCGATGGCGCGCCATCGCAATATACCCACTTTCCCCAAATGCTAAGTCCGAAAGGGGGAAGTAATCCATGATGGAGGGTCGGATAAAAAATCCGAATTCACTTTGCGCATGTGCACATGATAACGAAGCTACATAGCAAATGTGAGGCGCGTAGGTATGAAGGTGAAAATGTTTTTCGAGTTACAAGGAAAAAATGGGAAATTCTGAGTCGGAAAGGGGGAGGTAATCGATGATGGAGGGTCGGATCAAAAATGGGAATTCACTTTGCGCATCTGCACATGATAACGAAGGTACATACTAAATATGAGGCGCGTAGGTATGAAGGTGAAAAAGTTTTTCGAGTTACAAGGAAAAAATGGAAATTCTGAGTCCGAAAGGGGAGATAATCCCTGATGGAGGGTCGGATGAAAAATCCGAATTGACTTTGCGCATCTGCACATGATAACGAAGCTACATAGCAAATATGAGGCGCGTAGGTATGAAGGTGAAAAAGTTTTTCCAGTTTATACAAGGAAAAAATGGGAAATTCTGAGTCCGAAAGGGGGAGATAATCCATGATGGAGGGTCGGATCAAAAATCCGAATTCACTTTGCGCATCTGCACATGATAACGAAGCTACATACCAAATATCAGGCGCGTAGGTATGAAGGTGAAAAAGTTTTTCGAGTTACGAGGAAAAAATGGGAAATTCTGAGTCCGAAAGGGGGAGATAATCCATGATGGAGGGTCGGATCAAAAATCCAAATTCACTTTGCGCATCTGCACATGATAACGAAGCTACATACCAAATATCAGGCCGGCCGTAGTATGAAGGTGAAAAGTTTTTCGAGTTACAAGAAACGTGACGGACGTACGGACGTACGGACGGACGGACACCCGTGACGAAAACAATATACCCGTAAGGGGGAGATAATCCATGATGGAGGGTCGGATCAAAAATCCGAATTCACTTTGCGCATCTGCACATGATAACGAAGCTACATACCAAATATCAGGCGCGTAGGTATGAAGGTGAAAAAGTTTTTCGAGTTACAAGAAACGTGACGGACGTACGGACGGACGGACGGACCCAACCCGTGACGAAAACAATATACCCGTAAGGGGGAGATAATCCATGATGGAGGGTCGGATCAAAAATCCGAATTCACTTTGCGCATCTGCACATGATAAACGAAGCTACATACCAAATAATCAGGCGCGTAGGTATGAAGGTAGAAAAAATTCGAGTTACGAGGAAAAAATGGGAAATTCTGAGTCCGAAAGGGGGAGATAATCCATGATGGAGGGTCGGATCAAAAATCCAAATTCACTTGCGCATCTGCACATGATAACGAAGCTACATACCAAATATCAGGCGCGTAGGTATGAAGGTGAAAAAGTTTTTTCGAGTTACAAGAAACGTGACGGACGTACGGACGGACGTACGGAACCGTACGGACGGACGGACACCCGTGACGAAAACAACTATACCCGTTTTTTTTATTTACAAAAAAAGAAAAAAAGTTGGGTAAACAACAGAGAAATATTGTTCTAACTTCTATTTCCTTCATCTAAAATGCTTAATATTTCACACATGCATTCCTGTAAGGCTCTACTACCATGCTGTGCCAAATCCACGACCGTCCAACCCCCGCTGATCCCAATGTCAAGGTCAAATACTTAGTCTCTTTACAAAACTTAACATCAGAGAAATAATTTATAACTTCAACTTACTTCATTGAAAATTCTTATTATTTCACTTGTGCATTCCTCTACGGTTGAACTATCATGCTGTGACAAATCTACGACTTTCCAACCCCCGCTGATCCCAAGGTCAAGGTCACACATACTTAGTCTCTTTACAAAACTTAACATCAGAGAAATATGTTATAACTTCTATTTCTTTCATTGAAAATTCTTAATATTTCATATGCTGTGACAAATCCCCGCTGATCTCGAGGTCAACGTCACATACTTACTGTATAACCTCGAATTAACGCCCCCTCCTAATAAACGCTCCCCTCCAAATTAAAAAAAAAACAAAAATAAAAAAACGCCAATTTCAAACACAAACTAGAAAAAGTCGATGGCGCGCCATCGCAATATACCCACTTTCCCCAAATGCTTAGTCCGAAAGGGGGAAGTAATCCATGATGGAGGGTCGGATAAAAAATCCGAATTCACTTTGCGCATGTGCACATGATAACGAAGCTACATAGCAAATATGAGGCGCGTAGGTATGAAGGTGAAAAAGTTTTTCGAGTTACAAGGAAAAAATGGGAAATTCTGAGTCGGAAAGGGGGAGGTAATCGATGATGGAGGGTCGGATCAAAAATGGGAATTCACTTTGCGCATCTGCACATAACGAAGGTACATACTAAATATCAGGCGCATAGGTATGAAGGTGAAAAAGTTTTTCGAGTTACAAGGAAAAAATTGGAAATTCTGAGTCCGAAAGGGGGAGATAATCCATGATGGAGGGTCGGATGAAAAATCCGAATTCACTTTGCGCATCTGCACATGATAACGAAGCTACATAGCAAATATGAGGCGCGTAGGTATGAAGGTGAAAAAGTTTTTCGAGTTACAAGGAAAAAATGGGAAATTCTGAGTCCGAAAGGGGGAGATAATCCATGATGGAGGGTCGGATAAGAAAAATCCGAATTCACTTTGCGCATCTGCACATGATAACGAAGCTACATAGCAAATATGAGGCGCGTAGGTATGAAGGTGAAAAAGTTTTTCGAGTTACGAGGAAAAAATGGGAAATTCTGAGTCCGAAAGGGGGAGGTAATCGATGATGGAGGGTCGGATCAAAAATGGGAATTCACTTTGCGCATCTGCACATAACGAAGGTACATACTAAATATCAGGCGCATAGGTATGAAGGTGAAATAGTTTTTCGAGTTACAAGGAAAAAATGGGAAATTCTGAGTCCGAAAGGGGGAGATAATCCATGATGGAGGGTCGGATGAAAAATCCGAATTCACTTTGCGCATCTGCACATGATAACGAAGCTACATAGCAAATATGAGGCGCGTAGGTATGAAGGTGAAAAAGTTTTTCGAGTTACAAGGAAAAAATGGGAAATTCTGAGTCCGAAAGGGGGAGATAATCCATGATGGAGGGTCGGATGAAAAATCCGAATTCACTTTGCGCAACTGCACATGATAACGAAGCTACATAGCAAATATGAGGCGCGTAGGTATGAAGGTGAAAAAGTTTTTCGAGTTACAAGGAAAAAATGGGAAATTCTGAGTCCGAAAGGGGGGGATAATCCATGATGGAGGGTCGGATGAAAAATCCGAATTCACTTTGCGCATCTGCACATGATAACGAAGCTACATAGCAAATATGAGGCGCGTAGGTATGAAGGTGAAAAAGTTTTTCGAGTTACAAGGAAACAATGGGAAATTCTGAGTCCGAAAGGGGGAGATAATCCATGATGGAGGGTCGGATGAAAAATCCGAATTCACTTTGCGCATCTGCACATGATAACGAAGCTACATACCAAATATCAGGCGCGGAGGTATGAAGGTGAAAAAGTTTTTCGAGTTACGAGGAAAAAATGGGAAATTCTGAGTCCGAAAGGGGGAGATAATCCATGATGGAGGGTCGGATCAAAAATCCAAATTCACTTTGCGCATCTGCACATGATAACGAAGCTACATACCAAATATCAGCGCGTATGTATGAAGGTGAAAAAGTTTTTCGAGTTACGAGGAAAAAAATGGGAAATTCTGAGTCCGAAAGGGGGAGATAATCCATGATGGAGGGTCGGATCAAAAATCCAAATTCACTTTGCGCATCTGCACATGATAACGAAGCTACATACCAAATATCAGGCGCGTAGGTATGAAGGTGAAAAAGTTTTTCGAGTTACAAGAAACGTGACGGACGTACGGACGGACGGACGTACGGACGGACGGACACCCGTGACGAAAACAATATACCCGTTTTTTTTTACAAAAAAAGTGGGTATAATAATCCTTAAATCCTTATTTGTGTTTCAAATTGGCGGTCCTTGGTAATTTTTTTTTTTTAATTTTTTTTTATTTTTTTTTTTTTTTAGTGGCTAATAAACGCCCCCTTTTTGTAAAATGTAACGCCCCCGGGGCGTTAATTCGAGGTTATACGGTAGTCTCTTTACAAAAATTAACATCAGAGAAATCGGTTATAACTTGCTCGGATCTGCTTCACATTTCACACACTCATTGCTCCAATGGACCTCTACCACCCTGTGACAAATTCACGTTCATGCCGCTCCCGTAATCCAGAGTCAAGGTCACAAGCCCACACACTTGGAAATGTTTACATATTTTAGGGGTACCTGGGCCCACGCGGGGGGTATTCCGTAAGCCTCGCTTACTGACCAATCTAGTTGTTGTTGCTGATACAGATTGCAAAAATAGATTTGCAGCCGTTATATCACATAGAAATAACAGTCGATATACCTAGGTTCTGGATAATAAGCCTTCGTTGGCAAGTTACTAGAGATATACGCATGTAAAAACAATTATTCAAAACCTTTTAAAACAATAAACTTATCGTAAAAGTGCTGTGAAACCAGATTTATCTAAAAGTCGCGCTTGTTTCCATGTCGTCCATTTTGTTAACGTATCATCCAGGCGCTTGTAGAAAATGGACTGTGACCTTAGAGTCTGGAGTATTATACCCCCCCGCAACGAAGTTGTGGGGGGGTATACTGGAGTCAGCTTGTCCGTCCGTCCGTCCGAGTTTCCGTCCGTCACAAAACTTAACAATTGTAAATTTCCTTTTAACTTCTCTTTCCCTTTGTGGAAATCTTTCATATTTTACCCGCCCCTTCTCTGGCACTCATACATCATTCTGCAACAAACCTACGACCCCCATTTATGCCAGGGGTCAAGGTCACGGACTTAGAAATTTAGAAAAAAAAGAAAACTTAACAATTGTAAATTTCCTTTTAACTTCTCTTTCCCTTTGCGGAAATCTTTCATATTTTACCCGCCCCTTCTCTGACACTCATACATCATTCTGCAACAAACCTACGACCCCCATTTATGCCAGGGATCAAGGTCACAGACTTAGAAACTTAGAAAAAAACGAAAACTTAACAATTGTAAATTTCCTTTTAACTTCTCTTTCCCTTTGCGGAAATCTTTCATATTTTACCCACCCCTTCTCTGACACTCATACATCATTCTGCAACAAACCTACGACCCCCATTTATGCCAGGTGTAACCATCTCGCACAGAGGGAGCTCAGGTTAATTCATTGTAACTTCTGTTTCCCTAAATGGAGTGCTTTACTATTCCATACATGCATTTGTAACAACATCCCGCATCATTCTACAGAAAGCCCATGGTGCCCGCTAACCCCAAAGGTCAAAGTCACTGACTTAGAAAATTTTCGGGTTTGGAAAACTGAACGCTCGGTTTAATTTATTACAACTTCTGTTTCCCTTGATGGAATGCTTCGGTATACATCAACACTGTGGTGTAACCATCTCACACAGAGGGAGCCCATGTGACCTTGACCTAGTTTTCATGGTTCATTGAGCTACTTTTCACATGCATTCAACGGTCAGTTTTTGCATTTGGCTATGTTTCTAAAACTTAATGCTCGGGTTAATTCGTTGTAACTTCTGTTTCCCTCAATGGAGTGTTTTAATATTCCATACATGCATTTGAAACAACATCCTGCATCATTCTACAGAAAGCCCATGGTGCCTGCTAACCCCAAAGGTGAAGGTCACAGGCTTAGAAAATTTCGGGTTTGGAAAACTTAACGCTAAATTTAATTTATTACAACTTCTGTTTCCCTTGATGGAATGTTTTAATACTTCTTAGTTGTAAACTATAGCAACATCCGGCATGATTCTACAGACAGCCCATGGTGCCCGCTAACCCCAAGGTCATGGTCACAGGCTTAGAAAATGCTCAGTTTTGAAAACTTTGGTTAATTTATTGTAACTTCTGTTTCCCTTAATGTAATGTTTTAATATTTCATACCTGCATTTGTAATAACAATCCGCATCATCTGCAGAAAGTTCTTGGTTTCCGGTAACCCCAAGGCCAAGGTCACGGACTTCAAAAATGTCTAGTATAAAAATTTAGCATCAGTACCAGGAGATACATGTCGTTGGCGGCATTCTTGTTTGTGTTTAGCTGTGTTTGTTGGAAAATAAGTGTTTTGGTTTCAGTTTACTATCCCCTCACGTAGCGAAAAGGGGATATAGGGATGCAAAAGTTGTCTGTTTGTCCGTCTGTCCATCACAAAAATTAACATTGGGGTTAATCTGCAATAGTTTCTGTTCCCATTGATGGAATGCTTTAATATTTCATAGGTGGCATGCACTTGTAACATCACCCTGCATCATTCTACAGAAAGTGTATGGTGCCTGCTAACCCCAAGGTCAAGGACTAGAAAATGTTTTGTTTCAAAAACTTTACACTTCATTATAACTTCTCTTTCCCTCGATGGAATGCTTTAATATTTCATAGGTGTATTTTTAACAACATTTCACATCATTCTACAGAAACCCATGGTGCTCACTAACACCAAGGTTATTGCAAGCTCCTTATGTACTACCAAACTGCGCCAGGCGGGACATCTTGCATCTTGTCTATTTATCAGGTAACGTTTTACGCTGCAGAATGAGTAATTATGACACTATTTTCGTTGAAAATAGCGCAGACTTTACACTGACATGATAATTTGGTCACGTCATGTGACACCGCTCGACCAATGAAACGTTAAGTTATCAATTTGTTGTAACCTGGACATTCGTACTTGACAGACCTGATACAACGTTATGTTATCAGTCAGTACATATTTGGCCAACACAGAGCTTGTTACCTGTAAGTTGTCTTATTGTGTGTCACATGGTCTGGCCATTTGTGGGAATGGCACGAGCAACAAGCTATGTATTGGCCCAGTACGTACTGACTGATAACATAATGTTGTATCAAGCATTGACCTGGTACGAATATCCAGGCTACAACGAATTGAAAACTTGCGTTTCATAGGTCGATGGCACCAAATGACATCCGTGTAATGATACAACGTAAACGATTCGTTCTTTTCAACAAAATCTATTTTATATTTCACCATCGGCTAGCATAAAACGCTACCTGATAAACAAGACTAGTGTCTGTTGATATCAGGCTCGGCTCGGAAACGGTCAAAATTCCTCGGAAATCCTACACGTTTCCTACACGCTTTGCCGGATAAACTTTATTATATCAAAAGACACTAACCTGGTATTGAATAATTATCTATTTATTGATCAGTCTCAAGGCATGGATGTACTATTGTGTGTACAGAGCTCCAGATAAGGTGCATATTGGCGTATTTTACACACTTATTTGAGCAGAATACGCATTGATTATCAAAAGTGGGAGTACAAAATATGCACCTTATCTGGAGCTCTTGCTCTAGGCACAACTCTGGTATTTCCTCTATAACCATGATAACAATATTAACCCTCGATACGCGGGAGACGAAAATTGTTGTCTGCTGTTTTTCCTTTTTGTCTTAATTCTTAACAAAAAACCTGTTTGACAGCACATGGAGCCAGTGGAGACGATTCTCATGCACTGCCAAAACAGGTTTTTATCGAGAACTATTGAAAATAAAACATTTCCAGCAGACGACAAAATTTAATTCAGCGTAGTAAGGGCTAGAATTAATATAGAAAGTGCAGATTGTGAAACAGTCTAGTATAGTATACACAGTAAAACCTGTGAATAAAGGCCAGCTTTGGGAAGAGAAAAATTTGGCCTTTGTTCACAGGTGGTATTTGTGTACAGGTTCATTTATGTAGTAATTGAATAATTGGGAAACAAAAGCGTGGCTGCTGTAGACAGGTAATTGCTATTCGGAAGTGCAGGTATTTCGTTGACTCGTGTTTTCTGCGTCCCTGATGCGCAAAATTGAGCGAGGATGCGCATTGCCAACTAGTAATGCATCCCCGGGACCCGCCAAATCTCAGCGGCTCAATTTTGCCTTTTTCGGTATTTTTCTTCAATGCGTAATAAACTTTCAACAGAAAATCCAAAACACGTTTGTAAAATTTGGGACCCCAAAAAATCAACAGGGACCCTAGTTGCGAAGGTAACTCTTGCAATCTACTCCTGTACTGTCTGTAGGCCTACGGACGGTACAGGAGTAGATTACCAGAGTTACCGTTCGCAACTACAGGGAAATGTTGGGGGTTCTGGGACAGAAATGTTGGGGGTCCTGGGACTCTCATTTAAAAAATCCTAGGGAAAACCCTGATTTGAATTCCGCATTTGCTTTGAAAATTTTGTCGACTTTCGACATCATTTACATAAAAAATCACAATCTGAGTAAATATATTTTTTATGAACAATCGCACATCTTCTAAAGTACTTAGGTGCAAAATCACATGGCTTGTCTCTAACCCGGTTACAGCCACAGGTAGAAGACTCGGACGTGTGACCAAAAAGAAGGGATTGTGTAATAGACATTTTTGGATAAATAACGTGGATGTGGATGAACAACATGGATAAATAACGTGGATGTGGATAAATAACGTGGACAAATGACATGGATAATAAAGGACAAATAAACAATGCGGGTGAATATAACATGGATAAGTGAGACGGATAAATGACATGTAATTTATAAGGATATGTATAAACATGGATAAGCGCCAGAGAAGTACACTCCGAAAATGCCGGGTCCAAGTTGTCAAAGACTTGATTATCGATGATGTCTTCGATTCCATTGAGGGTCAGGAGATCTTCACATCAATCATGTTGGAGACCATTAAGGTAATTATGAATCATGCTAAATACATCGCAGGTAGAAGACTCGGACATGTGATATAACAAAAATCCCATTGTCCCACTTTCTTCACCCAAATTGCTTGCTAGGTATACTTATCTTGCTAAGTACACTTTGAGGGAAAAATTTTCAATTTAAGGATAAATTTATTAATTTTTATTACACTGAATTTATTCATGTTGGAGACCATTAAGGTAATTATGAATCACTCGGACCTGTGATATAACACAAATTCCATTGTCCCACCCACTTTGAGGGAGAAATTTTCAATTTAAGAATAAATTAATTAATTTTTCTTACACTGAATTTATTACATTATCACAGCCATTTTGGCTGTGATAATCATAAATGTAATAAATTCAGTATAATAATTCTGCCTACTTTTAATCATCAAATATATGCAGTCACTAGTTTCTATATGAAATAATCCATATAGGAAAAAAATAAATGATTACTCCCTCAACAGGGTTTGACACTAACTTTTGGGCCAGGGATTCCGCAGCATGGACATCCTGATTTTTACATTATGTTGAATGGGATTTTCTTGAAAATTCAGGGATTCCTCATGCAAAACAGGGTTCCTCGGGATCCCGGGACACTGCGAGTGTCAAACCCTGCTCAAAGTATGCTATGCTAGATAAGTACATGTATGCTTAGTAATTTGGGTGAAATCGACTACTGGTGTCGTATTATTCACAGTAGGAGACGTAGAGTACAGTAGGGGCCAATAAATTAGTAAAATTCGGCAACACAAGCCTTCAATACTATTGGGCCAATAAATGGGTAAAATTCGGCAATACATGCCTTTCATACTATTGGTCTAATAAATGGGTAAAATTCGGCAATACATGTACATGCCTTTCATATAGGGTTGTTATCGAATATTCGAATATTCGAATATTCGGTTGTTGTCCGAATATTCGAATACCGTTTTGCTATTCGAATTTTTTCTATCAATTTTCTGTGTACCGAAGGGATTAATCGTTATTTAAAGTCAACACTTTGATATCTTGAGATGTGTGAAAGTTTGCGACAGCCATCGTCGGCCATCGTCGGTAAACAATAACCCGCGAACTCGTTAACTAACGTGTTTGTGTACAGCGCCGATGGGCACACAGGCTTAAACAGGTATGACGTCGGTCTCCGTATTAGCGGCACGCATTTGTAGTATTGATTGAAGAAGTTTGTTGTTGATTGTGTAAGATCTATCGATAGTTTGTCGGTGCACCGTCTTTTATGGGGGCGTTTGCATTTGTGCATTGAATCGAACAAATTCGGTATGGTTGACCAATCGGTAAACTGATTACGAACGGATGTCAATTTCCAACACCTTATTGGTTAATCGTTAATTAATTACTCCATATTACAAATTTGAGTAAATGTTAATGGATTATATAATGGCAACATTCTGGATATGTTTTACTTTTCTGTAAAGTAACACGTAGTTATTCTGATAATCGGATACACACTTAATATTGGAATTATGCCACCTGCAGCGTCTGCCGTTTGGAGACATTTCAAGTTATCACTGGATAAGAAGTCGGCAAAGTGCCAACTGTGTAGTGCGGAACTTACTTACGCGGGGACAACGTCAAATCTGCGGAATCACGTAAACGCCAAACACCCTTCAACACACGTCAGTAATGACAGTCAGAAACAAGTGTCCATGACATCGTTTGTCAAGACCGAGAAAAAGTTATCGCGACCAGAAAGTGAAAAGATCACACAGTCAGTGGCCGACATGGTTGTATCGGACTATCTACCCCTCAGTTTCGTGGAAGGTTGACCCCTTGTCGTGGTGGAAGCACAACGAGACCAAGTTCCCCAGGGTCGCCGTGATCGCCAGACAAGTTCTCGCTGTACCCGCCACTTCTGTACCCTCTGAGCGCATTTTCTCCACCGCCGGACTATTACTGAATAAACTACGTAACCGGCTATCCAGTGACATAGTGGACAAAATTATCTTCTTGAATAAGAACAAGGTTTCACACATTTCTGACTTAGACAACAGTGATTAAGTTATTAAGTTACAATTTGTTGGATAAACTGTGCGTGATACATTCAGTAATGAAACTGGATCTGAGAAAACCACCCTTAACGCAACGCCGTATATTGCCCCTGTTTTGTTTTGTGTTCTAAGAATAAACTCAATAAAGTTATCTTTAACAACTTTGTGTAAATTTCACGTGTCACTGGCTGCCAGCCAACTTACACCGCAGGCGTTTACGGCGACAATTCCAAACAATCCGACACGTGACCTAGCTGGCACGGGATTTATAATTAACAGCGCTCCAGATACGGTGTGTAATTTGATCAATTAGGCGTGATGTTTTTAATATGTCTTCGAAAAATTACAAGTACGTAGGGAGTCACTTTATTTAGACTAATTCATTGAGACGATTCTAAAGCACTTATAACTTGCCATTTTGGGGAGAAATTATAATTTTACTATCAAATTACACAGCGTAACTGGAGCGTTACATCTACACCGATACGCTGTAAGCTGGTCAGATTAATTTTGTCATTTCTCACATACATATGCTCTGTTGAATATTGATAAACTGTTTGGATGATTAGCGTTTGTTTGTTCGTTTTCTCCAGTCATTAAAAGTGGTCTGATGTACACCCCCCCCCCACACACACACACCAGTGATTGATTGAATATTGGTGCTTAACGGCCTATCAACAGCTAAGGTCGTGTAAGGCCAGGTTAACTGGATTATATTTAATATATCCTTCATATCGAGATCGATTTTTCCGTTTATTTTTTCATTTCTAACTACCGGTAACTACGCAGGTACAGAAATGTAACCTGTAACCTGTGACGCATCAATCGCGGCTATCTGAACCAGATCCCGTCTAGCAAACAATGGCTATTTAGAGCACACACACCGTGTAGTGTAGTGTGATTACCAGCGAGTAACTACGTCTGCCTACCGAATATAGCGTTTTCCGAATATTCGAATACTATTCGAATACCTCGACCGAATATTCGAATACCGTTTTTGGCATTCGATAACATCCCTACTTTCATACTATTGGGCCAATAAATGTGTAAAATTCAGCAATACATGCCTTCAATACTATTGGCACAATACGTTGGGTTAAATTTTGTATAACTTCTGTTCAGAGAGCGCATTGATATTTCATACATGCATTCGTCTTAATATGCTATATCATGCTATAGAAAATTCAAGACCCACCTTCCACCACTGACCCCAATGTCAAGGTCCACCGCACACCCCTTAACCCAAGGTCAAGTTATATAATATTCATGTTTTTTATACAACTGTGCCAAGTTTGAGTGAAGGCTGCCAACAGGCGAGCTTCGTTGTCTTCTGACAACTCTTGTTATCTTCAATACTAAACCTACAGTCACCATACATGCTTGCACATAATCCTGACCCAGTGGTACATGTATGTATTGCAACCAAGTGCAAAACTTTCAAGTGACCTTGACCTACTTTTGCCCATTAGTAATTTTCCTTTGTTAAATTTCTTATCTTCAGTACTATTCTAGGCATTCAGCCTCCATGTTTGCACATAATCATGGCCCAGTGGTATGTACCACAAGTCCACCCACTGCCAAACCTGCTAGTGACCCTGACCTACTTTTGCCTGTTTACTTAGCAATTTTCCTCGGTTAAAGTTTTTGGTCAAGTTTTTATCTTCAATACTAATAGGTATACAGCCACCATACACAGGGCTCCAGATAAGGAATTAGTAATTGGGTATTGTCACTCCATCATGTCTTAAGCAATTGGGTATTTCAAAATTTTAATTGGATAAAATAAAATCACACTACAGTTTACACATCAACAGACAGCAATTGTTGGATAGTTTGCTTCGAAATGAAAACAAGTCTTGGCATTTCATTAGAATTGAGACAATTCTAATGAAATATCAATATGTGTTTTCATGGAAAATAAGCAAAATGTGCTATATTTGTGGTATGGTTATTGTTTTCTGTAGCATGATAAAGGTACCACAAATTTGTTATTGCTTTTTGATACTCGCTACTTCTGATTTCAATTGGGTTTTTGTAAATTTTAATTGTGTATTTATGCAAATACGCACCTTATCTGGAGCTCATTGCCAAGCTAGATAAGTATTTGAGAGCAATTTTGGTGAAATAGGCTACTGATCAATTTCTTGTGCACTTTGTGATTTTGATGCTATCCATTACTGGGGCCCGTTTCACTAAACTTTGTACGACTAAGAAGTTTGTAAATGTCAAATTAAATATTTTAACAACATTTACACTTACAACTGATTCTGGCAAATCTTCTGTGGATGTGTTCATAGTTAATGATGTGTACACGTAGGTGGAAAATGCTAGCATTAGTGACTCAAGTTTTTATGCGATCGTTGAGTTTTAAGTTTATCATATGAAGTTTAGTGAAACGGACCCCGGGTATGCTTTGTTTTTCAGGGTGAGACTTCACGACCAGAAAAGGTGAGGAAGTTATTGGATCACCTGCCACGAAGAGGTCCAATGGCCTTTGACAAGTTCATCTATTGTCTTCAACAGTCGGAGCACGGTTCATTGGCTAACGCTCTGCTACAGGTAAATTTTTCTGAGTATTTTTCTTACTTCACTTCGAAAGTATATGTTGTTACCACTCATCTGAACCGTCTCGTCGAGACGAATGAGTGGTCACACTCTATACTTTAGATGCAAAATGAGGTCCATGTTTTCATTTTGAAGAAAACTGTTCAATAATTGCTGTCTGTTTAAACAGATGTATAAACAGTAGCATGATTTTATTTTACCCAATTAAAATTTTGAAATACCCATTTGCTTCAGAAATGATGGAGTGACAATACTCCATTACTAATTACTTATCTGGAGCTCTGATGGACAATAAATAACTGCGGCAATGTCAGATAAATGTCATAGTGAATGATGATTGTTTCGGTTTTTACATCAATTCAACAGCAAGGTCATATACACAGACAAAAATAAAATTAGTTTTTCGCAATTTTTCTTACTTCTTCATCAAAGTATATGTTGTGACCACTCATTTGAACCGTCTCAATGAAACGATTCAAATGAGTGGTCACAATATAAACTTCCATGCATAAATGAAAGAAATCAAAAAAATTCTGAAAAAAAATCAAAAAATCTCTACAGCATGGAAAGGGTTCATGATGGATTCTGTAAGATATTTATATCCTTCCATCTTCAGAAATGATGGAGTGAAAATACTCAATTACTAACTCCTTATCTGGAGCACTGCTGATATGAAACCTGTTTGTGTCGAAGCGATGTTTGTGGGGGTATTATGATCACTCCTGTGATAGCTCCAGAATGAGGCCTCATTATTTGTGAATAATTAATGATTAAAGGTACATTCCCACTCAGTAGGCATAAACTGTTCTTTATATCGGAGACATCATCCAAGACATTTTCTGGGAAAATAAACATTCATTCACCATTACCCCACATATTGATTGGCATTATTATGCATTTAATATTAGACAGAACTTTCCACACTGATATTAGGGGCGATAACCGTGTTTCCTTAAAATGTTAACGGACATTACTAGTTTATACTCTGTATTTATTTTTGATGTGCAATTATCATACTTTATAATCTGTCAAAAATATTATTTTTTCAGGTGACACATTTAATTAGTATAAATAATTAAAAGATGCCTTGCCTCATTTGCATATATATGAAAATTGCCAGATACCAACGCGCGTCCGTCACTATCAGTAAAATAAATTTTACTAAATGATTGTATATGTATAGCGGCCACTCGTAATCTTTAGAACTGGTGGAATAGTGACACAATTATACATTTATTTAATTCCTATACAGAACATTTTGTGCCCATTGAGTTGGCATGTACCTTTAATGGAATAATGCATTGTAATGCATACAGTGCTCCAGTTAAGGTGCGTAATTTGGAGTTAAATTTCTTATTTCTCCATCAAAAATGGCAAGTTGGGAGTGCTTTAGAATCGTCTCAATGAGACGATTCTAAAGGACTCCCAACTTGCCATTTTTTGTTGAAGAAATAACAAAATTTCACCCCAAGTTGGTCAAATTACGCACCTTAACTGGAGCTCTGGTATATCAGCTCTCTTGTTTACATACGTGTAGGAATACAGTGAACAATGTGGTATTAGCCAGCCCATGGAATCAGCTGGTGAGGTCATGCCATCCAATCGGGAGGGATTAATTAATGAGGTGGCGGGGCCTAGAAGACAGACAACCAATCAGGCGGCAGTAATTAATGAGATGGCAGGGCCTAGAAGACAGACATACGATCACGAAGAGGGAGATACTGAGATGAATGAAGTATATCGACAAGCACAGTCCTCTGGTACATGTATGACCTTGAAACATTGACCCTTTCAGCGTTTGAAAGTTTATCATGATCATTTCATAGCCAATTCATGAGGTCTACTTGCCCAAGGTCAAGGTCAAATTACTTTTTTTTGGCCAAATTTGTCTGTTACTGCATATCAGATTCATTTGGAACTTCATATACATATAATTCCAGCACAAAAATATTTACATAATTCCCTAACATTTGATTGGCCCGTAGCAAGTCTCTGTCCAAAATTTATATACCAGTAAACTCCCACGCTGAACTACTTTCTACAGGTGCGCTGTCAGTGCTGTCAATGTAAACAAATGGCTGCCGTCTGTCAAAATAAACACATTTTCTTGATGAATTTATTTCAAATGCTGGAATTATAAGGAATGAATGGCCTTTTTGTGGAATTTATCGGGGATATAAACTTGGAAAAGTCGCGGGAATACTGGACGAAGGCATTCCTGCGATTTATTTCCAAGTTTATACCCGATAAATTCCACAAAAAGGCCATTCATTCCTATAGTAAATAGTCATCATCCACACCTGTGTACAATGTCAATGTCAAATGACTTAGAAGTTGGCATTAAAGTATTTTTGGCTATCTGTATATATTTGCAACCCTAAGTTAAACCCAAAACCTTAACATTGCGGGTAAAGATTCTTATAATTTCTGTTTCCTTTCACAGAACTTCTTGATATTTCACACATGCATTCGTTTGGTGGTTCCTCTAAGGGGGTGTTTTTCTTCTCAAATATATGAAAATTACTTGCAAAAAGTGCAGATCCTGATGAGACGGCTCGTCACGAGCCGGCTCATCGGGATCTACACTTTTTGCCGATACCACTATTCAGGCCTGTGGTGTTGAAAGGGTTGAACTAATTTCAGCTCCAGTGTCAACTAGGGCTCCGTATTTTTGTTTGCCATTTACTATGACAAGTGTCCGGACCGCGTGACCCACTAGCTTCATGCCGGTTTGCTGTTTTGGATGGCATAAATTTAGCATCCTTGTGAGAAATCCATGACACACTAATCCCAAGGTCAAGGTCACAGACGTAATGCGTTCTCAACTTAACATAGTTGGTAATTTCTGTTTACTTTCCAGGGTTCGACACTAACTTGTTTTACCAGGTAGTCCACAGGACTAGTGACTTCAAAAAGTTGGTAGTCCTCCGAGAAAGTTGCTGGTCCTACGAACGTTATATGCATGTACATAAAAGAAATCAATTACACAGGTGTATGTACCCCAAATATAGACCATATACCCGAGCGTCCGAGCGTTAAGGTTTCGAGATGCACAAAGTATGTGACCTTGACCCTGGGCTTATAAGGGGCGGCACGGACGTGGATGTGCCACAGCGCAGTAGAGGACCCTTAAAGCAACGACGCCGAGGGTATGCCATAAGCACGGCTTCCTTTGGAAGGCGTGCTAAAAATGCTAATTGAGTGGGCCAGTGTGGGAAGGCAATGTTACAAAGAATTAAGAGATTTTCTGCAATAGGAATATAAATGGTTCGACGTGAACAAATTATACAAAGAGTAATCTTCTTTTCAAAATATAGTCGGGCTTGCTATTTGGCGATATTTACTGGCCCAGTGTTCATTCCAGGAATTTTTAAAGTGGGGCTTGTGTGCCCACCTCATATAAAAAGTTGGGGACATTTGAAAAATTATTGGCCATTGTAAATTACAATAAAAAAAAAAAGCCTGATCAATCAAACTAACTATCAAAGTTTCACAAAATTCAGTGCTATGTCATTCCAAAATCAGCTAACATCAGTCCTAGCGACGACACAGGTATGGGGTTGAATGTAATTAGTTTGTCCAACTATTGGTTCTGTTGACTACTGGTTATTCAACAACGCAATTTACTTTTATTGTTAGAAGATTTAGTGTTCCAGAAACCGCTTTCTTATTACTTCTGGAATATTAAGAAACTTGTAACTACGCAAATTACTTGTGGAACGTGTCTAGAATACAACTAATAGTCGCAACATAACTGAAAATGAACCAAAAACGTCAGCAACGCTCACTTCCGGTTTGAAAATTTTGTTTTACGTTTCAGTTGGTGATGCTTAAATTTCTCTTATTCAAGGTGTCAGATCAATGAATAATGTTTCATTAAATGGCAAAATATAATGTCCATAGCTTTTGCCTCTCAACTGAACAATGTAGGAACTTTTAGTTACCAAACAATGGTGCATATCAGCTGAATTCATGTTCACTATGCGCACACCAGGGCACACGATCTATTGGCGATGTTGACGTTTACAGTTAGTATAATCACATGCTCAGCCTCAGCCAATACAAACGCTTGTTACATCAAATTCTGAACAAAATCAGCCAATCAAAGCAGAAGTTGTTGGACACATTTGATTCACTGTGTGTGATCGACGATCTCGGACAAATTACGAGATCAGCCCAATGAGAATTCACATTTTTTCCAGATGGACCATATAATCAAGTCTGACCCGGAAATAACTTTGTAAGCGTAAACAAACTTGGCGGAAAGTTTTTAAATCATGAAACAAGTGGCATTTATGCTATTAATTACTAAGAAATGATGGTCAGCGAAGAGTGATGTTGTTTAAATTAATAGAATTTGCGTTTTGCCATTCTGGAAAAATGTACTAGTCCGACGGACTAGCCAGCTTTCGAAATGCGGTAGTCCTCCAGCAAATCAAGTGTGCACCGGACTATGGGACTAGCGTTAGTGTCGAACCCTGCTTTCAGAAAACATCTTTTGATTTTTGGCCTTTTTTTTTTTTCTTTTGTGAAAAAAAATAATTTGACCTTTACCTAATATTTCTACAACATTTATATAGTCATTTCCACCCCACCCACCTGGTCTTGTACTGTACAATTTAATGTTGTAATGCCACCTGTTAAACACCATTAAATAAATAAATTAAATACCGGTAACACACTGCTTATCTGCTGAATTTATTACATTATCACAGCCAAAATGGCTGTGATAATGTAATAAATTCAGTATAATAAAAATTAATAAATTTATCCTTAAATTGAAAATTTCTCCCTCAAAGTGTAGTTAGCAAGAAAAGTATACGTTACAATTTTGGTGAAATCGGCTACAGGAATGGAAGCTGCGAGTGGCGAAAGCATATACCATACAGCTGTTCAAGAGAGCGCTACGCCACCAAGCGGCCACCACGCAGTGGATTCGGCGTCGTTAACGGTGACAACAGCTTTCAGACATGGATACACGGGCAACACTTCTGAGGTAATAATTGGTGCACAGGCTGATCTGGATCTCCACTGGTTGCAAAATCCATAAGCACCATTTCTTCAGCCACAGCCACATTTACGGATAATATGATTTTGTACCTAAGAAAGTGTGCAATTTTTATATGCCCCCGCTATCGAATCGTGAGGGGAGCATATAACATTACTGGTGTCCTGGGGCCCGTTTCACTAAGCTTCGTACGACTAAAATGTTTGTAAGTGCAAATTTAGAATCGTCTGGAAATTTTAATTGATGAATTTACATTTATTGAGCATAGGCCGCATATGAAGCCTATGCTCAAGAAATGTAAATCCGATAATTGTTTACAAGAATACAGTGTTACAGGTACATGCCCACGTGCCAGGTTAGAATACAGGGAATAAACAGTCTTTAACCATTTCCCGACAATATAATTGGCATTATTATACTTTGTATATCAAACATGAATTTCCACACTGATATCAGGGGCGATAACTGTGTTTCCTTAAAATGTTGGCTGACATTACTATTTATTCTCTGTATTTATATTTTGATGTGCAATGGTCATACTTTATAACCTGTCGAAAATATTATTTGTTCAGGTGACGCATTACTGAATGATTATATCTGTATAGCGGACACTCGTAATTTTTAGAACTGCTGGAATAGTGACACAAGTATACACTTATTTAATTCCTATAAAGAACAGTTTGTGCCTACTGAGTGGGCATGTACCTTTAATGTGAAATTTACAGACTGTCATAATTCTGCACTTACGAACATTTTAGTCGTACTTTGTTTAGTAAAATGGCCCCCAGGCGTCCCTCCGTCACAAACTTAATGCTCGGGTAGAATTCTTATACTTTGTAGCTGCTTCATATTTCATTCATGCATTCCTCTGATGGTCCTCTGTACATGTAATTCTGTGACAAAACCACGATCCTTTTCTGCTAGCGCAGGCATTCATTTGTGGGCAAGCCACATTACTAGTTCATGAAAAATATTCACAGAAACTGTCATAGCCAAAAGTTGACAAAGTTTTCATAGCAAATTTTCCGAATTTTCGGCTTTCATCATTGACGGAAACCATCATCGATTTTGTAGATGTTTTTCATGAGATATGCAGAGTTGAATCTGGTTATACCCCTTATGTGAGTATTACAATTTACATGACCTTAGCTGTTGATAGGCCGTTAAACACCGATAAACAAACAAACAATCAAATCTTACGTCCAAAATCACATGGCTTGTCTCATATGTGACTGTCACTGACCTATGGATTTGCGACCAGTGTAGATCCAGATCAGTCTGTGTATCCGCACAGTCTGATCAGGATCTGCACCGTTCGCCATTCCATCAATGCAACACACGTCATGCTTCTAACAAGCAATATAGATACTTATCAGGCTGTGACTGGAGAAATAGGGTTTATGGGTTTTGCGACCAGTGTAGATCCAGATCAATCTGTGTGTCCGCACAGTCTGATCAGGACCCGTCATGCTTCTAACAAGCAATATAGATCATTTTCAGGCTATTTGATCAGGAGCTACACTGGTCACAAATCCTATAACATAATATATACATTGGGACACTATTTGTTGTGGGAAAACCTGATCTTTATATGTGTTGCAGAGCTCCAGATAAGCTTTGTGTCTAAAGCGTACTATACCCCCTGATTTCAAAATCATTGCGTATTGTACTTTTAAAAATGGATTATTGATTTTCTTCATTACTAAATAGGGAACAAATGATAAAAAAATTATAACAAATTTAAACATTCACTTATTTGCGCTGCAAAAAGCAAACACTTGCAGCTCAACTAAGTGAATTTTCAACTTTATAACAGTTTTGTATAATCAATGCATATTCAGTTAAAATAATTGCGTATAATATGCCAATACGCACCTTATCTATATTATGGTGTTGCCTAGTACAGAATATTTAAAGGTACATGCCCACTGAATAGGCACAACATTTCCTTTATATATGCCCGCTATACAGATATAATCATTTAGTAATATTTATTTTGCTGATAGTGACTCACGGTGGTATCAGGCTATTCTCACATGCAAATGAGACATGATATTTTTTATTTATTTATACTAATTAAATGCGTCACCTGAAATTGCACATCAAAAAATAAATACAGAGAATAAATAGTAATGTCTGTTAACATTTTAAGGAAACACGGTTATCGCCCCTGATATCAGTGTGGAAATTTACGTCTGATATAAAATGTACATTAATGCCAATTAACACATGGGGTAGTGGTGAATGACTGTTGTTTTTTTTTGCCAGAAAATGTCTCAGATGATGTCTCTGATATAAAGAACATTTTGTGCCTACTGAGTGGGCATGTGCCTTTAACCCTTCCTATGCTCTTGACGAAAATTGCCATCTGTTGTTTTTCACTTTTGCTTTAATTCTTAACAAAAAACTGGTTTTGACAGCACATGAGAATCGTCTCCACTGGAGACGATTCTCGTGTGCTGTCAAAACAAGGTTTTTGTCGAGAAATATTGAAAATATTGAAAATAATATTGAAAATAAAACATTTCCAGCAGACGTCAACATTTAATTCAGCGTAGTAAGGGTTAAGGTTATTACAGTAATAACTTAGAATTTACATCCATTTTGGGTGGACACAATTATAAGAGGACTGTAATCAAAGACAGTGGAAACTCTCTAAACCGGACACCCTTGGAGGTCCCCAGGGTGTCCGGTTTAGAGCGGCTCCGCTGTAATTACCGGTAAGCACTCTCTGAACAGTTTTTGTCATTTTCAATCATGAACAGACACGACACTGACATAAATGACAGTGAAACCCATCTAAATTAAACACAATTGGTTGGCCAGGGTGTCCGTTTTAGAGAGCTTCTACTGTATTGCAATCTTTTCAAGTTTGTTTCCCACGTTTCCTATATAACTTGTTGCTCCCCTATTTCCCAAACAAAATGGTGTCCGAATATTTAGGTTTCAACAAAATTTGTTACAATATTGTCAAAGAATTATTTTTGTGGATTTCAGGAGAAGAGGACTCAAAAGGTACCTGGTTTAAGACTTGTTGTTTTCAATTTGTTTAATGTTACCGTTTTCCATCCTGTCTGTTTGTCACAAACTTCTGTCATAAAAGGCCTAGTTTTCTACTGTATCAGGTAACAAGCTTTGTATTGGCTGAATACATACTGACTGATAACATATTGCTGTATCAGGCATTGACCTGATATAAATATTGTTACAACAAACTGAAAACTAACATTGCATTGGTCGAACTGCGTCATGACGTTACCGAATTACGTCAGCGTAATGACGCAACGTAAACAAGTCCGCGTTCTGCCTATAGATAACAACGTCATCTGTAGAAATTTTCGAGCATAAAACATTAGAACATAGAATACCAGGTTACTATCTTTTGATATCAAGTTTATCAAAACTTGGCGAGCCTCGGAATTCCTACGTGTTTCCTAGCCTTGCCTGATAAACTTAATATCCGAAGACGCTTGCCTGGTATTCTCTATGTATTTGGTGCAGAATCGTGTACATAATTTGGAGTTAGAACAACTATACCAGGTCGTGAGTAGCCACATCCGGGCATGTGACAAGAGCTCATACATCAGTGAACTGTACTTGAACATGTACATGTACTTGTACAGGTAATATATGGGATTTAGTACTGAACCCATTGACCCGGCTTTAAATGACCTTAGCTGTTGATAGGCCGTTAAACCCCAAGAATCAAACAAACAAACATCAGTAAACTCCAGGATTTTTGAAATTTTGTATCGAATTGAAATTTCAAATGTGAAAAAACATTACTGAGAAAAAATACTTACATTTGTTAACTTTCAATTTGCTTTCAGCGACGTTCACCATATTGTTATAGACGCTACGTCACAGATTTTTAAGTAAAATGTCATAAAAATGAATGCATGTGCGTATTGGTATGCATTTTCATCATCCATGTTTTCATTCCTTACCCCCACTGATGCTCCTCCCGTGCCCAAGGTCAAGGTCAAATTACTTCTATAATGATAATTTCTAGTTAAGTAGATTAATTTTGCTATAACTTCTTTACCGTGTGAGCATTTTGTTTAAAACTTCATATGTATGTTTGTCATCATCCATATTTTCATTTAGTTGATGCATATATGTTCCTCTATTCGCCTATAACTTCTTTACCGTATCAATATGCATGTTTATGATCCAGCCACTACAGCGATGGGATACATTGGCAGCATTCTTGTTAATTTCTTACTGCTCACAAGTATAAAGTTTATTATTATCAAGTCCAAGGTGCATGATCATGTGGTTACAACAACAACGGCTGAAAGTGTTGAAAGTGCCCCCACTCCAACGTAAGTTTTATTTGATATTTTCCTTAATAGGCAACGTATTTTGATGCCATATGGTGTAGCAAACGCGTCTTCATAAGCTGCATTTGGTGGTCCCGGGAGTTCGGCACATACTTATGTCGTTTTTGCGTAGAATCGATTTCCGTGTCGGTAGACATGGAAATCGATTCTTCGCAATAACGACAGAAGTTTGGGCCAAAGTACCGAGACCACCAAATGCAGCTTAACAAGACGCGTTTGATGCGCCATATTTCATCAAAATCGTAGGGCTTCTGGAACTTTCAGTACTTGTTGATTTAACTGCGTGATTATACACCTTGAAGTCTCAGCAAAGTATAAATAATATGGATAACTATTTATTGTTATTTCATTCATTTTAACCCTTAGAATGTGGGAAACAAAACTTGTCTCCTGCTGTTGTTTTATATCTTGTCTTCTTTCTCAATAAAAACATTGTTTGACTGCACTTGAGAATCATTTCCATTGGAATAGTGACTCGCGAAGATATCGGGCTATTTTCATATGCAATTGTATGTATCAGAGCTCCAGATAAGGTGCGTATTGGCATATTTTACTCACTTATTTTAGCAGAATATGCATTAATTATCAAAAGTGGGAGTACAAAATACTGGAGCAATGTGAAAATATGCATTGATTTTCAAATTGAATAGTGAAAATGCAGTATTAAAGTTGAAAATTTACTTAGTTGAACTGCAAAAAGTTTGCTTTTTGCATCTCAAATAAGTGAATTTTTATATTTGTTTTATTTTGTTGTCATTTGTTCCCTATTTAATAATGAAGAAAATCAATAATACATTTGTAAATGTAAAATATGCATTGAATTCAAACGCTGGGGGTATAATACTCTTTAGATACAAAACTTATCTGGAGCCCTGATGTATACGCTATATAGAGGATATTCCATCTACATTTTGAATAGCGGGAAATAATACACGAGTGTGCGTCGACTTCCGCCGCGTTGCTTGCAAGGACGCCGTCGGATACGAGTGTATTATTTCCGCTATTCAAACATGTACGATGGAATATCCTATTTATTACACTTCCACGGCGGATACATATGCACATTTAGTCTAGTTTTGAGATTATAATCAATGAATTGTGATGTGTGCATGAATAGTTATACAATGACGTGTTTTCCTGCGTTTTGACGTTACGTTGTGTGACGTCAAATGTGACTTCATGTAAACTTTTTGATATCCAAATTACGCAGCTGTTTCTATGAACCAGATATATTTGAGTGCAAGTTTGGAAAGTGTTCAATCACATTAACATTCTAGATTAATCGAGACCCTTTCCAAATTTTTTGACTGTAATAAAAATTAAACATTTTGCATGGTAGCTCGTGGTTTCCAAGAAAACAGGCGCGCAATTACTGGTATTCTCTTATTTGTAAGGAGTTGATTACGGGTTTTCTCTCACAGCGAAACCCGTGCAAATAATTTGCAAGTGTAATACATATACTTATCCCATCAACACAGTGCGTATGTGACGTGAAACACGGTGCCGTGAAACATTTTTGATATCCAGTCAATACAATTTTTGCATTTTACAGCCATTTGTAGGTGTTGACGGGATAAATATAATAATGGGAAAAAATATCTGGCGCGGCACGGAAACCGGATGTGCTCGGCAGAGCCTCGTCCATCCCGTTTCCTGAGCCTTGCCAGATATTTTTTCCCATTCACGGCACAAACCTACTATTCTCTATATATCTCACTTACAATAATTTGAAATAAATACTGTTTAAACTCATATTAATTGGTTACCAGGAGTACAAAATGGATTCCGATCCAAGGGGCTTTCTTCTGATCATCAACAATCGGAGGTTTGCGGCCCCAATGTCAGACCGTGACGGCACGGACGTCGATGCAGCGAATCTACATAAACTGTTCATGAGTTTCGGGTTTGGAGTCGATCTTCGTCATGATCTCACGGCCCAGGTAGAGACCCTGATTATGTATGTGTGTGTGTGTGTGTGCGTACGTACGTATGTACGTACCTGCATACGTGTGTACGTACACACGTGTGTGCGTACACATGTGTGTACATGTTTGCGTACGTATGTGTGTGTATGCGTGCAGTGCACCGTTTATTTTTGTTGTGTCTGCTTTTATAGCAGAAGGCCGCTTTTTCCGTCGTCGCTTTTTACGTCGTCATCGTCCAAAATGTCAAAAAGTTTATACAAGCTTCGTCATCATGGTATAACATTAATATTACTTGACGGATTGCTTCAATATTTGGACATTTGTTACATGTTAGCATTTTTATTTTGTAACACCCTCATGCTGCCATTAACATGACCATGACCTTTTTAGCTGACCTGAGCGAAGCTCATGTGAGCTACTGTTACCGCAATGTGTCCGTCGTCCGTCGTCGTCCGTCGTCGTCCGTGAACATGTTCAAACGTCTTCTTCTCGGTAACCATTTGGCCTATAGTCACCAAACTTCATGGTCATGGTCATTAGATAGGGGGATTACAAAATTGTTAAAATGACGTCATTACGTAATCCAAGATGGCCGCCGTCTAAAAATAGCACAAATTCTTCAAAAATCTTCTTCTCGAAAACCGCCAACCGGATTTCGACAAAACTGGTAGGAATGATCGATGTACAATGCTCTTTCAAAGTTGTTAAAATGGTGACCCCGGGGTCAAAAATGGGTGTCGCCCGTGGGGTCAAATTGGGGTCAATTTTATTTTTGACCGAATATGGTCATGTCATATATCAAATTGAAGGTATCAACGAGGCGATCACTCTGGTGCATTTTTTGTTGAAATCGGATGGTTATGTCATCCAAGATGGCCGCCGAAAGGTCAAAAGGTCGTTCTTTTATTAGAAATTTCAAAATTCTTCTTCACATGAACCGCTTGGCCCATGGTAGCCAAACTTAAAAGTTATGGTCCATGGGTGAAGCCTTTTCAGATTTGTTAAAATGGAGGTCATCGCTAATCCAAGATGGCCGCCGTCTAAAAATAGCATAAATTCTTAAAAAATCTTCTTCTCATGAACCGCTAGCCGGATTTCGACGAAACTTGGTAGGAATGATCGATGTACAATGCTCTTTCAAAGTTGTTAAAATGGTGACCCCGGGGTCAAAAATGGGCGTGGCCCGTGGGGTCAAATTGGGGTCAAATTTTATTTTTGACCGAATTTGGTAATGTTATATATCAAATTGAAGCTATCAATGAGGCGATCACTCCGGTACATTTTTTGTCGAAATCAGATGGTTATGTCATCCAAGATGGCCGCCGAAATGTCAAAAGGTCGTTCTTTTATTAGAAATTTCAAAATTCTTCTTCACATGAACCGCTTGGCCCATGGTAGCCAAACTTAAAAGTTATGGTCCATGGGTGAAGCTTTTTCAGATTTGTTAAAATGGAGGTCATCGCTAATCCAATATGGCCGCCATCTAAAAATGGCATAAATTCTTAAAAAAAATTCTTCTTATAAACCGCTGGCCGGATTTCGACTAAGCTTGGTAGGAATAATCGATTTATAATGGTCTTTCAAAGTTGTTAAAATGGTGACCCCGGGGTCAAAAATGGGCATGGCCCGTGGGGTCAAATTGGGGTCAAATTTTATTTTTGACCGAATATGCTCATGTCATATATAAAATTGAAGGTATCGGTGAGGCGATTGCTCTGGTGCAATATTTGTCGGAATCAGATGATTATGTCATCCATGATTGCCACTAAAAGGTCCATTTATTCGAGATTTTGAACATCTTTTTCTCAGGAACCACATGGCCGATGCTGGCCAAACTTCATAGGAAGTTAAGATCCTTGGGTGAAGCATTTTCAGATTTGGTAAAATGAGAGTCATCGCTTAATCCAAAATGACCGCCATCTAAAAATAGCACAATTTTTTTAAAACACATGAACTCAATGTCACATTCTCCTCTGGTGTTCATGGAGTCAGATGAGCGAATTAGGGCCATCATGGCCCTCTTGTTTATCTTCACATATTTGCGGAAATTCTTAGCCAGTTTTGCAAAAAGTTTGTACAAGCTTCTTGATTGATCATGGTATAACTTTAATATTACTTGACAGATTGCTTCAATATTTGGACACTTGATACATGTGAGCATTTGGAACATACTCATGCTGCCATTAACATGACCGTGACCTTTTTACCTTCACAGTATTGTGGAAACACTTAGCCAATTTATTTTTGTCAAAAAAATTGTACATGTTTCTTCATCATTGTATAACATTAATATTACTTGATGGATTGTTTCAATATTTGGACATTTGGTACATGTAAGCATTTGGAACACACTCATGACGCCATTAATGTGACTCTGACCTTTTTGACCTTCACATGGTTGTGGAAACCATGGTCAAATGCCTCGGCAGGCGTGTACCACTTCCGTGGCAGAATTTTCTTGTTCACTAACTTACAAACTGATTCACCTATTTGTATGTTATTTTTCCACAATGTGTGTCTACTGTCTGTTTCACGAAACCTGCCCAAATTTTACGTCAAGAACAATATTTTTTTTGATATTAAATGTTAAATTTTATCAAAATTTAAGAATGAGCCTTCTTTTTATTTCGTGAAATTTGGTCAAATATTGGTTTTATTACGAAAAATTTATTTCTCTATGGGAAGTTAACATGGGGGGAAAAAGAGGTAGAGGAGTTGTGGGAGGAGTCAAAAAACGAAAACTTTTGGAAATTGACTCCGGAAATTGACTCCGAAACCTAGCTAGATAGCTTGGAAATGATCTAACTAAGAAAACAAGCTAAATTTTAAAAATCAGTCCAGTATTTCTGAAATTCTAAAAGAAATTCCCATGTTAAATCCCCATAGACATCTTCACTCTCTGTGAAGATGTCTATGGGGATTTAACATGTGGAAATTGTTTTTCACAATAAAATCAATATTTGACCAAATTTCACGAAATAAAAAGAAGGCTCATTCTTAAATTTTCCTTTAATTTAATATTATCAAAACAAAAATTGTTTTTGAATTGTTTATATGGCCGCAAAATTTTGGCAGCTTTCGCGAAACAGACAGTAGGGATGGTGCTTTCTTTTCCATAGGACCTACGTCCGACCGCCCAAGGTCACAGAGGACTTGACCTTGTTTGTAAAGAAAAAGAATGTTACGCTTGTTATCACTGGTGTAGCTTGTTCTCCGCACCAGTGTGAAATGTTTCACGTCGAAATAGGCGCCGGATCTGTCACAAATTCCTATTCAGTAGATATAGAGAATAGTAGGTTAGTGCCGTAAATGGGAAAAAAATATCTGGCAAGGCTCAGGAAACGGGATGGGTGAGGCTCTGCTGAGTCCATCCCGTTTCCGTGCTGCGCCAGATATGTTTTCCCATTCACGGCACTAACCTACTATTCTATTTATCCCGTCAACACCTACAAATAGCTTTAAAATGCAAAAAATAACCCCAGCCGCATCCTCAAAATTGGAGAATCGACTAGTGTGACAACTGTACATATTCATACGCAGTGATTAGGTCGTATTGACAGGATATCAAAAATGTTTCACGGCACATACACACTGTGTTGACTGGATAAAAAAGGTATTTTCATCTACAGTGAAACCTCTAAACCGCACACCCTGGGAGATCCCCAGTGTTTCCAGCTTAGAGAGGTTTCACTGTAAATCAGACATTTGATCATTCTCAGCCATAGTTGTTTGCTATGCGATCACCTGACATTATCACCTGAGATAAATGACCAAGAAACTCATCAATGATAAGGTCACAGGTGTTTTCTTGGTGTCCGTTTATAGAGGTTCCACTGTAGTTAGTAGACCATAAATGTGTTTTTATCCCTATCAACACAGTTCGTATGTGCCGTGAAACACGGTGCCGTGAAACATTTTTGATATTCTGTCAATACGACCTAATCAATGCGTATGAATATGTGCGGTTGCTGGGATTATTTTTTGCTGTTTAAAGCCACTTGTAGGTGTTGGCGTGATAAATAGAATAGTAGGTTAGTGTCGTGAATGGGAAAAATATCTGGCGCGGCTCGGAAATGGGATGTGCTCGGCAGAGCCTCGCCCATCCCGTTTCCTAGCCTTGCCATATATTTTTACCCATTCACGGCACTAATCTACTATTCTCTACATAACAAACTACAGTGGAAGATCGATCTCTCGAACCGGCAACAGACTCGAATAAAAGTTTGAGTCGGGCGTAGTTCGAGGGATCACGGATCATTTGCATACACAAGCAGTAAAGTGTTTGCAAAAGATCGGCGTAAAAGAACATTCAATAAACGAAAGTAGACCGGTGCGAAACATCATATCCCAAGAATGTGTCTATAAATAGCACACTAGTTTATTAAATATATAAACTGTACAAATAAAATATTAAAGGCGGAATATTATTTTCTAAACATTTGTCACTCAGGAATACAAATACGAACATGTCCCTTCATGTTAAAACGTCCATGAATATTTCTAAAAGCGAAACAAATCAAACCGACCGCCAATCGTGATATTCACACCTCGTTAGGCAAACAGATCAGCTGGCAACAGACTTACCTGTACGAGCTATCAATAGCACTTTACTTTGATTGACTGACCAAGGGTCCGTGAATTTGGTTTGAGAGTTTGACTTTGTCGTAGTTCGAATTTTAGGTAGAAAAATATATGATTTATATAGGGAAATTTGTCGGGAACACAGGACGAGTTCGAATTTTCCGGAGTGTTCGACAGAGACTGGTTCGAGAGATCGATCTTCTACTGTAATATGCAATAGTTCTAAGTATTCGTCAGTAAACTGATGCATTTGCACCGGTTACTAGATGAAAAATGTATTATGCGATAGCTGTTAAGTGGGGCTGAGTGACATCGCCTCTGGAAACCAGTGCATTTTTTATGTGAAACATTTTACACCGGTGCGGTGTGCAGCACAGGTTGAAGCTAAAAACATTAATAAGTGAGAAAAGAAAGTTAAAAAAAAAGTTTTTTTTTAACTTTTGTTTTAACTTATTATTGCTTTTAGGTATATTTAATGTATTTATATACCTCGGTTCGTTACTTTAACCTGCGGTGTGCACTGTGCAACACTATTAATTATAGAGAGAATACCAAACTACAGTAGGTGCACAAAAGTAATTTCCCACCCATTGAAATCCCATAGACTTACATGTATTTGTAACTGTGCTTGTTAGCATGTTACTTCAAATATACATTAAAGTAGATATAACAAGCTTTTGTTTTCACGATACTCTTATGTATTCATCATTTATATATCAAATAAAACAATTTTTTGCAGTAATCCGACCAGTATGTGCCGTTCTTTTACGGATTTCATATTCCGGACAGCCAGTTTTTCCAGCCGTCACTGCATGACGAACTTCCCCTTATTTTGCTTACCAAGTTATTTCCCTTTGCGATCACGTGGTAATATGACGTATCAGTAGTACTTCCGAAATGTATGCATAATACGATTATTACACATAATAGTTCAACAGACTACTTAGAACTCCAGTTTGTTAGACCGCTGATATAAATATATGGGACTGTACTGTACTGTAAAAA
>CM055279.1:10453730-10496050 GCA_029237695.1 Conchocele bisecta
TTTGATTTGATATATAACATGACCATATTCGGTCAAAAATAAAATTTTACCCCAATTTGACCCCACGGGCCACGCCCATTTTTAACCCCGGGATCACCATTTTAACAACTTTGAAAGAGCATTGTACATCGATCATTCCTACCAAGTTTCGTCGAAATCCGGTTAGCGGTTCGTGAGAAGAAGATTTTTTAAGAATTTATGCTATTTTTAGACGGCGGCCATCTTGGATTAGCGATGACCTCCATTTTAACAAATCTGAAAAGGCTTCACCCATAGACCATAACTTTTAAGTTTGGCTACCATGGGCCAAGCGGTTCAAGTGAAGAAGAATTTTGAAATCTCTAATAAAAGAACGACCTTTTGACATTTCGGCGGCCATCTTGGATGACATAATCATCCGATTTCGACAAAAAATGCACCAGAGCGATCGCCTCGTTGATACCTTCGATTTGATATATGACATGACCATATTTGGTCAAAAATAAAATTTGACCCCAATTTGACCCGACGGGCCATGCTCATTTTTGACCCAGGGGTCACCATTTTAACAACTTTGAAAGAGCATTGAACATCGATCATGCCTACCAAGTTTTGTCGAAATCCGGTTGGCGGTTCTTGAGAAGAAGATTTTTGAAGAATTTGTGCTATTTTTAGACGGCCCATCTTGGATTACGGCCATCTGATACGTAATAATGTCATTTTATCAATTTTAATCCCCCTACCTAAGGACCATGACCATGAAGTTTGGTGACTATAGGCCCAATGGTTACCGAGGAGAAGACGTTTGAAAATGTTCACGGACGACGACGAAGACGGACGACGACGGACGACGGACACATTGCGGTAACAATAGCTCACATGAGCTTCGCTCAGGTGAGCTAAAAAGGGGGAGATAAACCATGACCGGGGTCGAATCAAAAAATCTACTCATCATAAGGATGATATATACCAAGTTTCAGGTGTGTAGCTATTACGGTTTAAAAGTTTTACGAGTCACAAGGCAAAATTGCCAAATTATAAGTCGAAAAGGGGGAGATAATCCATGACCAGGGGTCGAATAAAAAATTGAAATAAACTTTGTGCATCTATTCATCATAAGGAAGCTACATACCAAGTGTCAGGTCTGTAGCTAGTACGGTTTAAAAGTTTTACGACTTTCAAGGTCGGTGAAGGACGGACGGAAGGACGGACGGGACGGACGGACGGACAAGGGTTACACTAAATGCCCCCTCCACTATCGTGGTGGTGCATATAAAATAATATGAGAAGTAAAAACATTATTGATCCCATGTAGAGCTCCAGATAATCTTTGTGTCTAAAGCGTACTGTATCCCCTGATAATCAATGCGTATTTAGCTAAAATAATTGCGTAAAATACGCCAATATGCACCTTATCTGGAGCTCTGTAGGTATGTGAAAGCCTGCCTAAAGAATTATTGGCTACAGACTAGTGTCTTTTAATATCAAGTTTATCAAGCTCGGGTCAGAAATGGTAGATTCTCTTTACTAGCCTCGGAATGCCTACAAGTTTCCGATTTGATTTCATTTGATTTAATGGTGTTTAACGGCCTATCAACAGCTAAGGTCATTTAAGGCCGGGCCAATGGGTTGGACTATCCCATATTTAACCTGTCCATAACAAGGGAAATTCCCAAAATTAGAACTCAATATTTACAGAAAATTATATATTCAGCTCTGAAATTAAAATATCCTGACCCGATGCCAGGTCCATTCCACACCAGAGTCACTTAGCTCCAACCCCAAAAGTAATATGATCAGCACTAATCTTATTCCTATTTTAATGGGGTGGAGTAAACAGGATTTAGCTCTCAAGTATCAGAAGGCCGAAAATGTACACGAAGGCCAACATGTAAGTCGGCATTCCGATGAGGATGAACCCCGATCGTTAAATTACCCTTCGCTTGCTCCCAACCAACCACCCACACATGTTCCCAAGCCTTGCCTGATAAACTGGCTATCAAAATACACTACAGTAAGTGGACAGAAGTATTTTCCCAAAAGTTTAAATCCCATAGACTTACATCTTGCATGTATTTCCAGCTTTACTCTCAAATATGTAGCTCAGTACATACTTTACCAATTTGCATGAAATATAAAGTGTTTGAAATAAAATAGATTTATGCAGAATATGAATGTTTTTGTTACTGATTATCACAAGCAGTTCGATAGATATATGTTTTTAAAAATGGCGCAATTATTTGACATCACTTTTTGAGCGTCGTCACCATTGACGTCAATGGGAAAAACATTTTAAAACAAGAGGGCCATGATGGCCCTAATTCGCTCACCTGACTCCATGAACACCAGAGGAGAATGTGACATTGAGTTCATATGTGTTTTAAAACATTTGAGCTATTTTTAGATGGTGGTCATCTTGGATTAAGCGATGACTCTCATTTTACCAAATTTGTAAATGCTTCACCCAAGTATCTTAACTTACTATGAAGTTTGGCCAGCATCGGCCATGTGGTTCCTGAGAAAAAGACCATGAAGTTTGGTGACTATAGGCCCAATGGTTACCGAGGAGAAGACGTTTGAAAATGTTCACGGACGACGGAAAACGGACGACGGACGATGGACGGACACATTGCGGTAACAATAGCTCACATGAGCTTCGCTCAGGTGAGCTAAAAAAAAGTCCATAATGTTTAACTGCATGCATCTTGTAGACTACCTTGAATATTGAATACACATATGCATCAAATTCTGCGCAAATCTATTGGCTACTCAATGCATTTTATTTCATTAAAATCTTTAAAGGTCACATTACAAACTATCACTTATTTTCTTCAAAATGCTCTAAAAACAACAACGACGACCCTAATAACCGATTTACAGTTCGTTTGTATTTTTCGCGATATTGAGATTTCTCATATCGCACCTTATCTGACACATATACAGAGCCATGCAATTAATTGGTCATGGCTTATCTCTCCTGTTACTGCGACCTACTGGCGCGAGGTGGCGCTGTAAAAATAACCGCTATGACGTAGCAGTAGAACAGCTTACCTGATTGGTGGTTGAAGGTTTCTTATATAATGTTGTTTGGATTTACGGACATCACGTATTTGTTGCATACTTTTTGTCGTTTAATATATACGTTAATCGTTATTTTTTCCTTCGCCTAGTTATACTTGGATTATTTATACGTTGGTTGCAATCGTCGGCGACGACTATCTGTGTAATTCACGGTCAAACAGAATCCAGAAAAAATGTGAAATTACATGTTATATTTCTATTTTTGTTTTACAAAATGCTCTCCGACTTTTCGTAAATTGATTCTGCAATGCTTTGCAGAATGTTACTTCAGCATACTTGTGTGCTTTGACAATTTCGAGTTGAAATAATCAGTGACACGCGTGTGTAGCTATGTTGAAACTGATGCCGCCGGAGGTCATTAATAGTTTGGCATAGCAAACAACTTATCCGATGATTTGACCGCAGGCAAATATGGAAGTGGATCTTGGGACAGGTGTATTGCGGCAGGTGTATATTGAATCCGCGAGGCCACACCTATGCCAAGCTGATTGGTCGAGTCCAATTTGACAGACATGGTAGAATAAATACACTGTGCACATCAGGGTGCTTTCTACAGTTCCGAAAATCCAATCTTGATGTGTTTGTTTTTACACATGGATGAATGTTATATTGCAGGACTAAAATTGTGTAACTTGAACGTCCACTCGCTTATTTTCCCGTAAATACTGTTTTTGATATACTAAAATATAACTAAATCACATATTTTGTTCGTTGACAGATAAAAAGAATTAAAAGTATATACCGGTATTCAATTTTCACATGTACAGTAAATTCTTTACTATTTCTAATCTATTTTCCTACTGACTTGTTTCAAATAAATAGAAAATGTTTGGACTCGATGTTAAAAATTAAAGATGTTTTCCAGAAGAAAAATGTTGTTTTGCCAAATGGGGGTTACGTCGAAGCTTGGTCCTATATGTGGCTGTGACTGGAGAAATGGGGTTTGTGTGATTTGTGACTAGTGTAGGTCCAAATGAAATATAACACTCCTGCGTCTAAATACGATCTAGATTGGATGTCAGTGTGTTTTATTGAAGGAATGCCGAAAAGTGCAGATCCTGTTCAGACTGTGCCGATGTACAGGCTGAACTGGACCTACACTGGTCGCAAACGCCATATAAGCCCGGTGTTGTGTTTGGCTTATTGCACCTTCTCAGTGGCAGTGTTCAGCGTATGTTGACACAATCTTCAAACAACACCCCACCCCCACCCCCGTGGCAATTAGAGCGACTAATTTTCCCACTGCTGTCACCCCGGGCTTTCCTTAATTGACCCCATGTACAGCATTGTTTCGTTGTAAGTGGACAATGGCCTACAAGAATGACGTTATGACAGTTTGACCAGCATAGCACCAGATCCATCTATGCACCTGACAGCTCTGATAAGTGTCTACTCTGTCGCCCGTCTGATTTAGCATTATATATAAGTACTATCGGGGAAAACATAGATTGTAACCTGACGATGTAAATATAAATACATGTATATACAGACTGGTATCCTACAGCTGTTGAAAAGTGCACAGTATGTCCATTTTGTCATACACTGTCGCATTTCAGTATGTAGTTTGTAACTAGGTCATTCTTATATTTTTACAGTACAGTACAGTCCCATATATTTATATCAGCGGTCTAACAAACTGGAGTTCTAAGTAGTCTGTTGAACTATTATGTGTAATAATCGTATTATGCATACATTTCGGAAGTACTACTGATACGTCATATTACCACGTGATCGCAAAGGGAAATAACTTGGTAAGCAAAATAAGGGGAAGTTCGTCATGCAGTGACGGCTGGAAAAACTGGCTGTCCGGAATATGAAATCCGTAAAAGAACGGCACATACTGGTCGGATTACGGCAAAAAATTGTTTTATTTGATATATAAATGATGAATACATAAGCGTATCATGAAAACAAAAGCTTGTTATATCTCCTTTAATGTATATTTAAAGTAACATGCTAACAAGCACACTTACAAATACATGCAAGTCTATGGGATTTCAATGGGTGGGAAATTAGTTTTGTGCACCTACTGTAGTTTGGTATTCTCTCTATAATTAATAGTGTTGCACAGTGCACACCACAGGTTAAAGTAACGAACCGAGGTATATAAATAAATTAAATATACCTAAAATCAATAAGTGAAAACAAAAGTTAAAAAAAAACTTCTTTTTTGTAACTTTTTTTTCTCACTTATTAATGTTTTTAGCTTCAACCTGTGCTGCACACCGCACCGGCGTAAAATGTTTCACATAAAAAATGCACTGATTTCCAGAGGCGATGCCACTCAGCCCCACTTAACAGCTATCGCATAATACATTTTTCATCTAGTAACCGGTGCAAATGCAAATGCATCAGTTACAGTAGAAGATCGATCTCTTGAACCAGTCTCTGTCGAACACTCCAGAAAATTAGAACTCGTCCTGTGTTCCCGACAAATTTCCCTATATAAATCATATATTTTTCTACCTAAAACTCGAACTACGACAAAGTCAAACTCTCAAACCAAATTCACGGACCCTTGGTCAGTCAATCAAAGTAAAGTGCTATTGATAGCTCGTACAGGTAAGTCTGTTGCCAGCTGATCTGTTTGCCTAACGAGGTGTGAATATCACGATTGGCGGTCGGTTTGATTTGTTTCGCTTTTATAAATATTCATGGATGTTTTAACATGAAGGGACATGTTCGTATTTGTATTCCTGAGTGACGAATGTTTAGAAAATAATATTCCGCCTTTAATATTTTATTTGTACAGTTTATATATTTAATAAACCAGTGTGCTATTTATAGCCACATTCTTGGGATATGATGTTTCGCACCGGTCTACTTTCGTTTATTGAATGTTCTTTTATGCCGATCTTTTGCAAACACTTTACTGCTTGTGTATGCAAATGATCCGTGATCCCTCGAACTACGCCCGACTCGAACTTTTATTCGAGTCTGTTGCCGGTTCGAGAGATCGATCTTCCACAGTAGTTTGTTATATAGAGAATAGTAGGTTAGTGCCGTGAATGGGTAAAAATATATGGCAAGGTCAGGAACCGAGCACATCCCATTTCCGAGCCGCGCCAGATATTTTTCCCATTCACGGCACTAACCTACTATTCTATTTATCCCGCCAACACCTACTAGTGGCTTTAAACAGCAAAAAAATATTCCCAGCAACCGCACATATTCATACGCATTGATTAGGTCGTATTGACACAGGCCCGTAGCCAGGGGGGGTCGGAACGGTCGGACGACCCCCCCCGCCCAGCCTCGAGGTCCATTTGTTTAGCCTCGAGGTCCACTTTTTAGACCCCCCTAGATACCTCGGGCCCCTTGGGCCTTCGAAACGACCTCCCCTTCAAACAGGTCTGGCTACGGGCCTGTGACAGGATATCAAAAATGTTTCACGGCACATACGCACTGTGTTGATAGGGATAAAAACACATTTCTGGTCTACTAACTACAGTGGAACCTCCATAAATGGACACCAAGAAAATACCTGTGACTTTATCATTGATGAGTTTCTTGGTCATTTATCTCAGGTGATAATGTCAGGTGATCGCATAGCAAACAACTATGGCTGAGAATGATCAAATGTCTGATTTACAGTGAAACCTCTCTAAGCTGGAAACACTGGGGATCTCCCAGGGTGTGCGGTTTAGAGGTTTCACTGTAGATGAAAATACCTTTTTTATCCAGTCAACACAGTGCGTATGTGCCGTGAAACATTTTTGATATCCTGTCAATACGACCTAATCACTGCATATGAATATGTACGGTTGTCACACTAGTCGATTCTCCAATTTTGAGGATGCGGCTGGGGTTATTTTTTGCATTTTAAAGCTATTTGTAGGTGTTGACGGGATAAATAGAATAGTAGGTTAGTGCCCTTGAATGGGAAAACATATCTGGCGCAGCACGGAAACGAGATGGACTCAGCAGAGCCTCACCCAACCCGTTTCCTGAGCCTTGCCAGATATTTTTTTCCCATTTACGGCACTAACCTACTATTCTCTATATCTACTGAATAGGAATTTGTGACAGATCCGGCGCCTATTTCGACGCGAAACATTTCACACTGGTGCGGAGAACAAGTTACACCAGTGATAACAAGCGTAACATTTTTTTTTCTTTACAAACAAGGTCAAGTCCTCTGTGACCTTGGGCGGTCAGACGTAGGTCCTATGGAAAAGAAAGCACCATCCCTACTGTCTGTTTCGCGAAAGCTGCCAAAAGTTTGCGGCCATATAAACAATTCAAAAACAAATTTTTTTTTGATAATATTAAATTAAAGGAAAATTTAAGAATGAGCCTTCTTTTTATTTCGTGAAATTTGGTCAAATATTGATTTTATTGTGAAAAAACAATTTCCACATGTTAAATCCCCATAGACATCTTCAGAAGATGTCTATGGGGATTTAACATGGGATTTTTTTTTAGAATTTCATAAATACTGGACTGATTTTTAAAATTTAACTTTTGTTTTCTTAGATCATTTCCAAGCTACAGCTAGGTTTCGGAGTCAATTTCCGGAGTCAATTTCCAAAAGTTTTTGTTTTTGACTCCTCCCACAACTCCTCTAGCTCTTTTTCCCCCATGTTAAATTCCCATAGAGAAATCAATTTTTCGTAATAAAACCAATATTTGACCAAATTTCACGAAATAAGAAGAAGGCTCATTCTTAAATTTTGATAAAATTTAACATTATCATAAAAATAGGTGAATCAGTTTGAAAGTTAGTGAACAAGAAAATTCTGCCACGGAAGTGGTACACGCCTGCCGAGGCATTTGTCCATGGTTTCCACAACCATGTGAAGGTCAAAAAGGTCAGAGTCACATTAATGGCATCATGAGTGTGTTCCAAATGCTTACATGTACCAAGTGTCCAAATATTGAAGCAATCCATCAAGTAATATTAATGTTATACAATGATGAAGAAACATGTACAAACTTTCTGACAAAAATAAATTGGCCAAGTGTTTCCACAATACTGTGAAGGTAAAAAGGTCACGGTCATGTTAATGGCAGCATGAGTATGTTCCAAATGCGCACACGTATCAAGTGTCCAAATATTGAAGCAATCTGTCAAGTAATATTAAAGTTATACCATGATCAAGAAGCTTATACAAACTTTTTGACGCAAAAAACTGGCTAAGAATTTCCGCAAATATGTGAAGATAAAAAAGTTCATGGTCATGTTAATGGCAGCATGAGGGTGTTACAAAAAAAAAAATGCTAACATGTAACAAATGTCCAAATATTGAAGCAATCCGTCAAGTAATATTAATGTTATACCATGATGACGAATCTTGTATAAACTTTTTGTCATTTTGAACGATGACGACGTAAAAAGCGACGACGGAAAAACAAAAAAAAAAAAAAAAAAAAAAAAAGGCCTTCTGCTAAAGCAGACACAACAAAAATAAACGGTGCACTGCACGCACACACACATACGTACACACACATGTACACACATGTGTACGCACACACATGTGTACGTACACACGTATGCAGGTACGTACGTACGCAACACACGCACGCACGCACGCACGCACGCACGCACGCACGCACGCACGCACGCACGCACGCACACACGCACGCACGCACGCACGCACGCACACACATAATCAGGGTCTCTACCTGGGCCGTGAGATCATGACGAAGATCGACTCCAAATCCGAAACTCATGAACAGTTTATGTAGATTCGCTGCATCGACGTCCGTGCCGTCACGGTCTGACATTGGGGCCGCAAACCTCTGATTGTTGATGATCAAAAGAAAGCCCCTTGGATCGGAATCCATTTTGTACTCCTGGTAACCAATTAATATGAGTTTAAACAGTATTTATTTCAAATTATTGTAAGTGAGATATGTTTATTTATTACACTCTTGCAAATTATTTGCACTGGTTTCGCTGTGAGAGAAAACCCGTAATCAACTCCTTACAAACAAGAGAATACCCGTAATTGCGCGCCTGTTTTCTTGGAAACCACGAGCTACCATGCAAAATGTTTAATTTTTATTAGTCAAAAAATTTGGAAGGGTCTCGACTAATCTAGAATGTTAATGTGATTGAACACTTTCCAAACATGCACTCAAATATATCTGGTTCATAGAAATAGCTGCGTAATTTGGATTTCAAAAAGTTTACACGACGTCACATTTGACGTCACACAACGTAACGTCAAAACGCGGGAAAACACGTCATTGTATAACTATTCATGCGCACATCACAATTCATTGATTATAATCTCAAAAATAGACTAAATGTGCATATGTATCCGCCGTGGAAGTGTAATAAATAGGATATTCCATTGTACATGTTTGAATAGCGGAAATAATACACTCGTATCCGACGGCGTCCGTGCAAGCAACGCGGCGGAAGTCGACGCACACTCGTGTATTATTTCCCTCTATTCAAAATGTAGATGGAATATCCTCTATATAGCGTATACATCAGGGCTCCAGATAAGTTTTGTATCTAAAGAGTATTATACCTCCAGCGTTTGAATTCAATGCATATTTTACTTTTACAAATGTATTATTGATTTTCTTCCCTATTAAATAGGGAACAAATGACAACAAAATAAAACAAATATAAAAATTCACTTATTTGAGATGCAAAAAGCAAACTTTTTGCAGTTCAACTAAGTAAATTTTCAACTTTAATGCTGCATTTTCACTATTCAATTTGAAAATCAATGCATATTTTCACATTGCTGTCAGTATTTTGTACTCCCACTTTTGATAATCAATGCATATTCTGCTAAAATAAGTGCGTAAAATACGCCAATACGCTGGAGCTCTGATACATACAATTGCATATGAAAATAGCCCGATACCTTCGCGAGTCACTATTCCAATGGAAATGAGTCTCAAGTGCAGTCAAACAATGTTTTTATTGATAAAGAAGACAAGATATAAAACAACAACAGGAGAATTTTAATGTAAATTTCCACACTGATATCAGGGGTGATATCAGGGGTGATAACCGTGTTTCCTTAAAATGTTAACGGACATTACTATTTATTCTCTGTATTTAGTTGTTGATGTGCAATGATCATACATTATAATTATAAAATATTATTTTTTCGCATTTAATTAGAATAAATAATTATAAAATATCGTGCCTCAATTGCATATGAAAATAGCCCGATACCTTCGCGCGTCACTATTCAAATGGAAATGATTCTCAAGTGCTGTCAAACCAGGTTTTTATTGAGAAAGAAGACAAGATATAAAACAACAACAGGAGAATTTTTTTTCCCCCACATTCTAAGGTTTTTAAAATGAATGTAATAACATATTGTTTAATCAAGGGATGATAAACTATGTTTCAGTCATGTTCAAAATATAAAACAACAGCAGGAGACAAGTTTTGTTTTCCACATTCTAAGGGTTAAAATGAATGAAATAACAATAAATAGTTATCCATATTATTTATACTTTGCTGAGACTTCAAGGTGTATAATCACGCGGTTACAACAACAACAAGTACTGAAACTTCCAGAAGCCCTCCGATTTTGATGAAATATGGCGCATCAAACGCGTCTTGTTAAGCTGCATTTGGTGGTCTCGGTACTTTGGCCCAAACTTCTGTCGTTATTGCGAAGAATCGATTTCCATGTCTACTGGCACGGAAATCGATTCTACGCAAAAGCGACATAAGTATGTGCCAAACTCCCGGGACCACCAAATGCAGCTTATGAAGACGCGTTTGCTACACGATATTGCATCAAAATACGTTGCCTATTAAGGAAAATATCAAATAAAACTTACTTTAGTAGGAGTAGGGGCACTTTCAACACTTTCAGCCATTGTTGTTGTTGTTGTAACCACACGATCATGCACCTTGGACTTGACAATAATAAACTTTATACTTGTGAGCAGTAAGAAATTAACAAGAATGCTGCCAATGTATCCCATCGCTGTAGTGGCTGGATCATAAACATGCATATTGATACGGTAAAGAAGTTATAGGCGAATAGAGGAACATGTATGCATCAACTAAATGAAAATATGGGTGATGACAAACATACATATGAAGTTTTAAACGAAATGCTCACACGGTAAGAAGTTATAGCAAAATGAATCTACTTAACTAGAAATTATCATTATAGAAGTCATTTGACCTTGACCTTGGGCACGGGAGGAGCATCGGTGGGGTGAGGAATTAAAACATGGATGATGAAAATGCACACCAATACGCACATGCATTCATTTTTATGACATTTTACTTAAAAATCTGTGACGTAACGTCAATAACAATATGGTGAACGTCGCTGAAAGCAAATGGAAAGTTAACAAATGTAAGTATTTTTTCTGAGTACCGGTAATGTTTTTTCGCATTTGAAATTTCAATTCGATAAAAAATTTCAACAATCCTGGAGTTTACTGATGTTTGTTTGTTTGATTCTTGGGGTTTAACGGCCTATCAACAGCTAAGGTCATTTAAAGCCGGGTCAATGGGTTCAGTACTAAATCCCATATATTAACTGTACAAGTACATGTACATGTTCAAGTACAGTTCACTGATGTATGAGCTCTTGTCACATGCCCGGATGTGGCTACTCACGACCTGGTATAGTTGTTCTAACTCCAAATTATGTACACGATTCTGCACCAAATACATAGAGAATACCAGGCTAGCGTCTTCGGATATTAAGTTTATCAGGCAAGGCTAGAAAACACATAGGAATTCCGAGGCTCGCCGAGTTTTGATAAACTTGATATCAAAAGATAGTAACCTTGTATTCTATGTTCTAACATTTTATGCTCGAAAATGACTACAGATGACGTCATTATCTATAGGCAGAACGCGGACTTGTTTACGTTGGGTCATTACGCTGACGTAATTCGGTAACGTCATGACGCAGTTCGACCAATGCAATGTTAGTTTTCAGTTTGTTGTAACAATATTCGTATCAGGTCAATACCTGATACAGCAATATGTTATCAGTCAGTATGTATTCGGCCAATACAAAGCTTGTTACCTGATACAGTAGAAAACTAGGCCTTTTATGACAGAAGTTTGTGACGAACAGACAGGATGGAAAACGGTAACATTAAACAAATTGAAAACAACAAGTCTTAAACCAGGTACCTTTTGAGTCCTCTTCTCCTGAAATCCACAAAAATAATTCTTTGACAATATTGTAACAAAGTTTGTTGAAACCTAAATATTCGGACACCATTTTGTTTGGGAAATAGGTTGTATATAGGAAACGTGGGAAACGAACTTGAAAAGATTGCAATACAGTAGAAGCTCTCTAAAACGGGACACCCTGGCCAACCAATTGTGTTTAATTTAGATGGGTTTCACTGTCATTTATGTCATTGTCGTGTCTGTTCATGATTGAAAATGACAAAAACTGTTCAGAGAGTGCTTACCGGTAATTACAGTGGAGCCTCTCTAAACCGGACACCCTGGGGACCTCCAAGGGTGTCCGGTTTAGAGAGTGTCCACTGTCTTTGATTCCAGTTCTCTTATAATTGTGTCCACCCAAAATGGATGTAAATTCTAAGTTAATACTGTAATGACCTTAACCCTTACTACGCTGAATTAAATGTTGAAGTCTGCTGGAAATGTTTTATTTTCAATATTTCTCGACAAAAACAGTGGAGACGATTCTCATGTGCTGTCAAAACCAGTTTTTTGTTAAGAATTAAAGCAAAATTGAAAAACAGCAGACGACAATTTTTGTCAACAGCGTAGTAGGAAGGGTTAAAGGCACATGCCCACTCAGTAGGCACAAAATGTTCTTTATATCAGAGACAACATCTGAAACATTTTCTGGCCAAAAAAAACCAGTCATTCACCACTACACCATGTGTTAATTGGCATTAATGTACATTTTATATCAGACGTAAATTTCCACACTGATATCAGGGGCGATAACCGTGTTTACTTAAAATGTTAACGGACATTACTATTTATTCTCTGTATTTATTTTTTGATGTGCAATTTCAGGTGACGCATTTAATTAGTATAAATAAATAATTTGCATATATGAGAATAGCCTGATACCACCGTGAGTCACTATCATCAAAATAAATATTACTAAATGATTATATCTGTATAGCGGGCACTTGTAATTTTTATAACTGGTGGAATAGTGACACACGTACATGTATATACACTTAATTCATTCCTATAAAGGAAATGTTGTGCCTATTCAGTGGGCATGTACCTTTAAATATTCTGTACTAGGCAACACCATAATCTAGATAAGGTGCGTATTGGCGTATTGTACGCAATTATTTTAACTGAATACGCATTGATTATACAAAACTGTCATAAAGTTGAAAATTCACTTAGTTGAGCTGCAAGTGTTTGCTTTTTGCAGCTCAAATAAGTGAATGTTTAAATTTGTTATAATTTTTTTATCATTTGTCATTTGTTCCCTATTTAGTAATGAAGAAAATCAATAATCCATTTGTAAAAGTAAAATGCGCAATGATTTTTATGTCTTCATCCTTACCATTCAGGTGAGTATGAATAATAACAAGAGCTGTAGGAGAACAGCATAGCTCGACTACGAGGGTTGTCGATGTACACATAGCTTGACAAACAAGGTGGCTGCGGCCTGCATAAAAACCTTAACCAAGGTTGACAACAAAACTTAACCAAGGGAAATTAAGTAAGTAATTCAAGGTTAAATGTAGGTCAATGACAGATATAGGTGAGGGGTTATTGATGTACATCACTAGGAGACGAAGTTTTCCAAGTATGGTTGCTATAGGCCCAAGAGTATTCCATATACAAGCTTGACTAAAAACCTTAACCAAGGGGAAATAACTAAGTAATCCAAAGATAAAAGTAGATCAAGGTCAAATATAGGTCAGGGATTATTGATGTACATCACTAGGAGATGAAGTTGTCCAAGTATGGTTGATGTAGGCCCAGGAGTATTCCATATACAAGCTTGACTATAAAAACATTAACCAAGTAATTCAAGGTTAAATGTAGGTGAAGGTAAAATATAGGTCAGGGGTTATTGATGTACATCCCTATGAGAAAAAGTTATCCAAGTATGGTGTCTGTATGCACAATAGTATTCCATATACAAGCTTGACTAAAAACCTTAACCAAGGTTGACTAAAAACCTTAACCAAGGGGGATTAACTAATTAATTCATGGTTAAATGTAGGTCAAGGTCAAATATAGGTCAGGGGTTGTTGATGTACATCACTAGGCGATGAAGTTGTCCAAGTATGGTTGTGTAGGGCCAGGAGTATTCCATCTACAAGGTTGACTGAAAACCTTAACCAAAGAGAATTAAGCAAGTAATTCAAGAGGAAATGTAGATCAAGGTCAAATATAGAGCAGGGGTTATTGATTTACATCCCTAGGAGATGAAGTTGTCCAAGTATGCTGGGTGTAGGGCCAGGAGTATTCCATATACAAGCTTGACTAAAAACCTTAACCAAGGCGAATTAACTAAGTAATTGAAGAGGAAATGTAGGTCAAGGTCAAATATAGACCAGGGGTTATTGATGTACATCCCTATGAGAAAAGGTTGTCCAAGTATGGTGTCTGTATGCACAATAGTATTCCATGTACAAGCGGACGCCATAAGCTCTACTTATTCTTCGAATAGTCGAGCTAAAAACTAAAATTAGTAATAATTTTCCATTTTGAAATCAAGGGGTATAGTACGCTTTAGACACAAAGCTTATCTGATAAATATCTATATTGCTTGTTAGAAGCATGACGTGTGTTGCATTGATGGAATGGCGAACGGTGCAGATCCTGATCAGACTGTGCGGATACACAGACTGATCTGGATCTACACTGGTCACAAATCCATAGGTCAGTGACAGTCACATATGAGACAAGCCATGTGATTTTGGACGCAAGTTTTGCTTGTTTGTTTGTTTATCGGTGTTTAACGGCCTATCAACAGCTAAGGTCATGTAAGGCCGGGCAAACGGGTTCAATCCCGTTTTAACCTGCTGCATTGGGGGAAAATCCCAAAATCAGAACGGAATATTTACATTGAGAAAAAATATATTCAACCCTAAAATTAGAATAACCTGACCTGGTGCCAGGTCCATACCACACCAAAGTAACTTGGCCCCTTCCCCTAAAATAGGATTACGAATAATCGTAATACTCATATAAGGGGTATAACCAGATTCAACTGTCGCATACAAAATGTCAAAGACATATGTGAGGGCCAAACCAGGTTTCCAGTCGGAATTCCGGTAAGGATGAACCCCGATCGTTGAATTACCTGTCGTGTGCTCCCGATCAACCACGATGTAACAAGATGTGCCATATCCAGAGCTCCAGTTAAGGTGCGTAATTGGACCAAATATTCCGGGTATTTTTCTTATTTCTTCACGAAAAATGGCAAGTTGGGATTGCTTTAGAATCGTCTTGATGAGACGATTCTAAAGCAATCCCAACTTGCCATTTTTGGCAAAGAAATAACGAAAGTCTCCCCAAAGTTGATCAAATTACGCACCTTAACCGGAGCTCTGCATATCTCATGAAAAACATCTACAAAATCGATGATGGTTTCCGTCAATGATGAAAGCCGAAAGTTCGGAAAATTTGCTATGAAAACTTTGTCAACTTTTGGCTATGACAGTTTCTGTGAATATTTTTCATGAACTAGTAATGTGGCTTGTTCTCACAAATGAATGCCTGTGCTAGCAGAAAAAGGAACTTTTAAAAACGTAAAAGGCCGGAGGATCGTGGTTTTGTCACAGAATTACATGTACAGAGGACCATCAGAGGAATGCATGAATGAAATATGAAGCAGTTACAAAGTATAAGAATTCTACCCGAGCATTAAGTTTGTGACGGGGCCATTTTACTAAACAAAGTACGACTAAAATGTTCGTAAGTGCAGAATTATGACAGTCTGTAAATTTCACATTAAAGGTACATGCCCACTCAGTAGGCACAAACTGTTCTTTATAGGAATTAAATAAGTGTATACTTGTGTCACTATTCCAGCAGTTCTAAAAATTACGAGTGCCCGCCATACAGATATAATCATTTAGTAATGCGTCACCTGAATAAATAATATTTTCGACAAGTTATAAAGTATGACCATTGCACATCAAAATATAACTAGAATAACTATCACAGGAGTGATCATAATACCCCCTCAAAGAGTTGGACTTACAACTAGCTTAACATTAGAAGAGTTTCGTAGGTTTTAATAAAAATTTCATGATCATTATTTAATGCTGGCCTTAGAGATGTGTGACATTGACCTTTTACCTGCGTACGTGGTTAATGAAAATGAGATTGCATTGTCGAGCTATGCTCGAGGAGGTGGTCATGGTGCCATGTTGACAAAGAACAGAAGGGAAAAAAAATTGGTATCCTTGATTGATGTAAAAGATAATTTGTAAAGAGAAGTGTAGAAAAAATGTCTAAGTTAAAAGGATGATATTTAAAAAAAAAATAATATTTGTTCGGCATAAAAAGTCTATAGTTTCAGATCAATCCACTGAACGGTTTCAGAGGAGTTGTGTACACAAACTATGCAGTTTATCTGTCTGCCGCCTGCAATAGGTTTGACCTTTGACCTTCAACTGTGACCTTGACCTTGGACGTAGGTGCGTGGTTATTGATTGCGACACACCTTCTCATCCTGAGAAACATTTGTGCCAAGGCATTTGATAATCCATGCATCGGTGTAGAAGATATAGAGCGGAAAGGAATTTCAATAGGTTTGACATTTGACCTTCAACTGTGACCTTGACCTTGGACGTAGGTGCGTGGTTATTGATCGCGACACAACCTTTCTCATCATAGAGAAACATTTGTGCCAAGCCATTTGATAATCCATGCATCGGTGTAGATATAGAGCGGAAGGGAATTTCAATAGGTTTGACCTTTGAGCTTCAACTGTGACCTTGACCTTGGACGTAGGTGCGTGGTTATTGATCGCGACACACCTTCTCATCATGAGAAACATTTGTGCCAAGCCATTTGATAATCCATGCATGGGTGTACAAAATATAGAGCGGAAGGGAATTTCCAACAGACCGACCGACCGACCGACCGACAAGCTGACTCCTATATACCCCCTCAAACTTTGTTTGTGGGGGTATAAATACAGAGAATAAATAGTAATGTCAGCCAACATTTTAAGGAAACACAGTTATCGCCCCTGATATCAGTGTGGAAATTCATGTTTGATATACAAAGTATAATAATGCCAATTATATTGTCGGGAAATGGTTAAAGACTGTTTATTCCCTGTATTCTAACCTGGCACGTGGGCATGTACCTGTAACACTGTATTCTTGTAAACAATTATCGGATTTACATTTATTGAGCATAGGCTTCATATGCGGCCTATGCTCAATAAATGTAAATTCATCAATTAAAATTTCCAGACGATTCTAAATTTGCACTTACAAATATTTTAGTCGTACGAAGCTTAGTGAAACGGGCCCCAGGATGCCAGTAACGTTATATGCTCCCCTCACGATTCGATAGCGGGGGCATATAAAAATTGCACACTTTCTTAGGTACAAAATCATATTATCCGTAAATGTGGCTGTGACTGAAGAAATGGTGCTTATGGATTTTGCGACCAGTGGAGATCCAGATCAGCCTGTGCACCAATTATTACCTCAGAAGTGTTGCCCGTGTATCCATGTCTGAAAGCTGTTGTCGACGCCACAGCATGGTGGCCGCTTGGTGGCGTAGCGCTCTCTTGAACAGCTGCATGGTATATGCTTTCGCCACTCGCAGCTTCCATTCCTGTAGCCGATTTCACCAAAATTGCAAAGTATACTTTTCTTGCTAACTACACTTTGAGGGAGAAATTTTCAATTTAAGGATAAATTTATTAATTTTTATTATACTGAATTTATTACATTATCACAGCCATTTTGGCTGTGATAATGTAATAAATTCGGTATAATAATTCTGCATACTTTTAATCTGACATCAAATATATGCAGTCGTTAGTTCTATATGAAATAATGCATTTCGTGAAAAATAAATGATTACTCCCTCAAAGTGTACTTTGCTAGATAAGTATACTTTGCAATGTTGAAGTAGGCTACTGGAGATAAATCCAGAGCTCCAGATAAGCAGTGTGTTACCGGTATTTAATTTATGTATTTAATGATGTTTAACAGGTGGCATTACAACATTAAATTGTACAGTACAAGACCAGGTGGGTGGGGTGGAAATGACTGTAAATGCTGTAGAAATATTAGGTAAAGGTCACATGATTTTTTTTCACAAAAGAAAAAAAAAACCTGGCCAAAAATCAAAAGATGTTTTCTGAAAGTAAACAGAAATTACCAACTATGTTAATTTGAGAACGCACTATGTCTGTGACCTTGACCTTGGGATTAGTGTGTCATGGATTTCTCACAAGGATGCTAAATTTATGCCATCCAAAACAGTAAACCGGCATGAAGCTATTGGGTCACGCGGTCCGGACACTTGTCTTAGTAAATGGCAAACAAAAATACGGAGCCCTAGTTGACACTGGAGCTGAAATTAGTTCAACCCTTTCAACACCACAGGCCTGAATAGTGGTATCGGCAAAAAGTGTAGATCCCGATGAGCCGGCTCGTGACGAGCCGTCTCATCAGGATCTGCACTTTTTGCAAGTAATTTTCATATATTTGACAAGAAAAACACCCCCTTAGAGGAACCACCAAACGAATGCATGTGTGAAATATCAAGAAGTTCTGTGAAAGCGTGGGAGTTTACTGGTATATAAATTTTGGACAGACTTGCTACGGGCCAATCAAATGTTAGGGAATTGTGAAATATTTTTGTGCTGGAATTATATGTATATGAAGTTCCAAATGAATCCGATATGCAGTAACAGAGACAAATTTTGGCAAAACTTTAACACAATTTTCTGAGTAATTTGATCTTGACCTTGGGCAAGTAGGCCTCATGAATTGGCTATGAAATGATCATGATAAACGATAGGTACCTAAACATTAACGCAAATTACACAGCGCTATACCATTATTATGTCCCACTTTTCAAACGAGCATAAAAAAGGGAAGCTTTCAAAACGCTGAAAGGGTCAATGTTTCAAGGTCATACCAGAGGACTGTTCTTGTCGATATACTTCTATCATCTCAGTATCTCCCTTTTCTTGATCGTATGTCTGTCTTCTAGGCCCCGCCACCTCATTAATTACTGCCTCCTGATTGGTTCTCTGTCTTCTAGGCCCCGCCACCTCATTAATTAATCCCTCCTGATTGGATGGCATGACCCCACCAGCTGATTCCATGGGCTGGGTAATACCACATTGGTCACTGTATTCCTACACGTATGCAAACAAGAGAGCTGATATACCAGAGCTCCAGTTAAGGTGCGTAATTTGACCAACTTGGGGTGAAATTTTGTTATTTCTTCATCAAAAATGGCAAGTTGGGAGTCCTTTAGAATCGTCTTGAGACGATTCTAAAGCACTCCCAACTTGCCATTTTTGATGGAGAAATAAGAAATTTACCTCCAAATTACGCACCTTAACTGCACTGTATACATTACAATGCATTATTCCATTAAAGGTACACGCCCACTCAATAGGCACAACATGTTCTGTATAGGAAGTAAATAAATGTATAATTGTGTCACTATTCCACCAGTTCTAAAGATTACGAGTGGCCGCTATACAGATATAATCATTTAGTAATATTTATTTTACTGATAGTGACGCGCGTTGGTATCAGGCAATTTTCATATGCAAATGAGGCATGGTATCTTTTAATTATTTATACTAATTAAATGTGTCACCTGAAAAAATAATATTTTTGACAGATTATAAAGTATGATAATTGCACATCTACAAATAAATACAGAGTATAAATAGTAATGTCCGTTAACATTTTCAGGAAACACGGTTATCGCCCCTGATATCAGTGTGGAAAGTTCCGTCTGATATTAAATGTATAATAATGCCAATCAATATGTGGGGTAATGGTGAATGAATGTTTATTTTCCCAGAAAATGTCTTGGATGATGTCTCCGATATAAAGAACAGTTTGTGCCTACTGAGTGGGCATGTACCTTTAATCATTAATTATTCACAAATAATGAGGCCTCATTCTGGAGCTATCACAGGAGTGATCATAATATCCCCACAAACATCGCTTTGACACAAACAGGTTTCATATCAGCAGGGCTCCAGATAAGGAGTTAGTAATTGAGTATTTTCACTCCATCATTTCTGAAGATGGAAGGATATGAATATCTTACAGAATCCATCATGAACCCTTTCCATGCTGTAGAGATTTGTTTTTTCTTCAGAATGTTTTTTATTTCATTCATTTATGCATGGAAGTGTATATTGTGACCACTCATTTGAATCGTCTCATTGAGACGGTTCAAATGAGTGGTAACAACAATATACTATGACGAAGAAGTAAGAAAAATTGCGAAAAACTAATTTTATTTTTGTCTACTATGTGGATGAACTTGTCAAAGGCTAGCGAACCTTTAAAACTTGTTTGTTTCATATGGACCTCATTTTACATCTAAAGTATAGAGTGTGACCACTCATTTGAACCATCTCGACGAGACGGTTCAGATGAGTGGTAACAACATATACTTTCGAAGTGAAGTAAGAAAACTACTCAGAAAAATTTACCTGTAGCAGAGCGTTAGCCAATGAATTGTGCTCCGTCTGTTGAAGACAATAGATGAACTTGTCAAAGGCGTTTGGACCTCTTCGTGACAGGTGATCCAAGAACTTCCTCACCTTTTCTGGTCGTGAAGTCTCACTCTGAAAAACATAGCATACCTGGGCCGGGGTCCGTTTCACTAAACTTCAAATGATAAACTTAAAACTCGATCGCATAAAACCGTGAGTCACTAATGCTAGCATTTTCCACCTACGTGTAAACATCATTAACTATGAACACATCCACAGAAGATTTGCCAGAATCAGTTGTAAGTGTAAATGTTGTTAAAAAATTTAATTTGACATTTACAAACTTCTTAGTCGTACAAAGTTTAGTGAAACGGGCCCCAGTAATGCAGGGATTCCGCTGGCGATCGCCACTTTCGCAATTGGCGATAAAAATATACAGTTGGCGATAAAAAATTACAATTTTCGATTATTATTTTTTAAATTTACGATTATTTTTTGTTTTTTGTTTTTTTGAAGTGGCAATTTTTTTATTTTCCCCAGCGGAATCCCTGGTAATGGATTGCATCAACATTGCAAAGTGCAAAAGTAATTGATCAGTAGCCTAATTTCAGCAAAATTGCTCTCAAATACTTATCTAGCTTGGCAATGGGTTGTGATACGTACGATAAGCTGCGTATTTGCGTAAATACCCAATTAAAATTGACAAAAACAAAACTCGATTGAAATCAGAAGTAGCGAGTATCAAAAAACAATAACAAATTTGTGGTACCTTTATCATGATACAGAAAACAATAACCATACCATAAATATAGCACATTTTTCTTATTTTCCATGAAAACACATCTTGGTATTTCATTAGAATTATCTCCAAGGAGACAATTCTAATGAAATGCCAAGACTTGTTTTCATTTCGAAGCAAACTATTCAACAATTGCTGTCTGTTGATGTGTAGACTGTAGTGTGATTTATTTTACCTAATTAAAACAATTTTTGAAATACCCAATTGCTGAAGACATGATGGAGTGACAATACCCAAGTACTAATTCCTTATCTGGAGCTCTGTGTGCAAGTATGGTGGCTGTATGCCGATTAGTATTGAAGATAAAAACTTGACCAAAAACTTTAACCGAGGAAAATTGCTAAGTAAACAGGCAAAAGTAGATCAAGGTCACTAGCAGGTTTGGCAGTGGGTTGATTTGTGGTACATACCACTGGGCCATGATTATGTGCAAGCATGGTGGCTGAATGCCTACAATAGTACTGAAGATAAGACATTTAACAAAGGAAAATTACTAATGGGAAAAAGTAGGTCAAGGTCACTTGAAAGTTTGGCACTTGGTTGCGATACATACATGTACCACTGGGTCAGGATTATGTGGCAAGTATGGTGACTGTAGGTCTAGTATTGAAGATAACAAGAGTTGTCAGAAGACAACGAAGCTCACCTGTTGGCAGCCTTCACTCAAACTTGGCACAGTTGTATAAACAAGAGTGCCGAAGGTCACCATATACGCCCGTCGAGGCAAGGCCAGTTAACAAGGGGAGATAACTCACTGACAATTAATAGGGTTCTTGCCGTGATAAACATGTATATTGAATTTGGTCACGATCTGTCAAAATAAATAGGCTTCTTCGTCTTGCCGTGATAAACATGTACACCAAATTTGTTTACGATCGGTGAAGTAGAACTTGAGTTATTGTGTGGACAAGGATACAGAGTGCGAAATATAAAAATGGCCACCAAGGGGAGATAAGTCATTGGAAATCTTTCATAATCAATAGGCTTCTTTGTGTTGCCATGATAAACATGTATACCAAATTTGTTTATGATCGGTGAAGTAGAACTTGAGTTATTGCGTGGACCAGGATACAGAGTGAGAAAAATAAAAATGGCCGCCAAGGGGAGATAATTAATTGGAAATTTTGAAAATAAATAGGCTTCTTCATTCTTCATCTTGCCGTGATAAACATGTATACCGAATTTGGTTACAATCGGTAAAGTAGAACTTGAGTTATTGCGTGGACAAGGATACAGAGTGCGAAAAATAACAGAATTCCGCGGAATCAAATGTCTCGCCTTGTCCCGCCGCCTTGACCTCGAGCCTGGGCCAGAAAGCAATTTTCACTGGCCCGAACATATTATACAATTATTGACTAGTGAGCCATAGAATATCAGATTATATTCTATGGCTCACTAGTCAATAATTGTTTTAGTATATGATAATAGTCGGTATATAGCACTTACGACCTTATGCTACTAGACAACAAGAAACGAGGCAAAGCCACGAAGGCCAGGTTTTTTCCAAGCATAGACACTTGGATAACATAATTATACCCACTTTTTGTAGACTAGATGGCCGTAGCCTTGGGGCGAGGCATGGACACTAAAAAAATAGATATAGTAGATGGAAAAACTTTAACCAAAAAACTTTAACCAGACACACGGACGTACGGACGTACGGACGGACGTATGCCAAAATGCCGACGATATCGAGCTGACAATGATGATAAACACGCATGTGAAGAAGTAATTTGACTTGACATTGGGCATAGGGGCCGCACGGTTGGGGGGTAGAATGAAAATATGGATGATGATAAACACCCATGTGAAGTTTCAAGGTAATGGGCGAAGAAGTTGCAGAGATCTAGTATAACGAAAAACTTTTAATCAAAAAACTTTAACCAGACGGACGTTATAAAGTTAACGTTGAAAATGGCTAAGTCAATTACGTAGAAATAATAGGTGAAGGTAAAAACTAGATGGCCGCGGCCTGCATGTCGTGCCTTGTGGCGAGGCATGGACACAAAAAAAAAAGATATAGTATAACGAAAAACTTAACCAAAAAACTTAACCAAAAACTTTAACCAAAAAACTTAACCAAAAAACTTAACCAAAAACTTTAACCAAAGAACTTAACCAAAAACTTCAAAGTAATTTGACCTTGACATTGGGCACAGGGGCCGCACGGGAGGGGGGTAGAATGAAAATATAGATGATGATAAACACCCATGTGAAGTTTCAAGGTAATGGGCAAAGCAGTTGCAGAGATATAGTATAACAAAAAACATTAACCAAAAAACTTAACCAAAAACTTTAACCACAAAACTTAACCACAAAACTTAACCAAAATACTTAACCAAAAACTTCAAAGTAATTTGACCTTGACATTGGGCACAGGGGCCGCACGGGAGGGGGGTAGAATGAAAATATAGATGATGATAATCACCCATATGAAGTTTCAAGGTAATGGGCAAAGCAGTTACAGAGATATAGTATAACAAAAAACTTGACCAAAAACTTTAACCAAAAAACTTAACCAAAAACTTCAAAGTAATTTGACCTTGACATTGGGCACATGGGGCCGCACGAGGGAGGTAGAATGAAAATATAGATGATGATAATCACCCATATGAAGTTTCAAGGTAATGGGCAAAGCAGTTGCAGAGATATAGTATAACAAAAAACTTTAACCAAAAAACTTAACCAAAAACTTAACCAAAAAACTTAACCAAAAACTTCAAAGTAATTTGACCTTGACATTGGGCACAGGGGCCGCACGGGAGGGGGGTAGAATGAAAATATAGATGATGATAAACACCCATGTGAAGTTTCAAGGTAATGGGCAAAGCAGTTGCAGAGATATACGGTAGTATAACGAAAAACTTTAACGAAAAACTTTAACGAAAAACTTTAACCAAAAAACTTAACCAAAAAACTTTAACCAAAAACTTTAACCAAAAAACTTAACCAAACAACTTAACCAAAAACTTTAACCAGACACGTACGTACGTACGTACGTACATGTGAAGTTTCAAGGTAATGGGCAAAGCAGTTGCAGAGATATAGTATAACAAAAAACTTTAACCAAAAACTTTAACCAAAAAACTTAACCAAAAAACATAACCAAAAACTTTAACCAAAGAACTTAACCAAAAACTTTAACCAAAAAACATAACCAAACAACTTAACCAAAAACTTCAAAGTAATTTGACCTTGACATTGGGCACAGGGGCCGCACGGGAGGGGGGTAGAATGAAAATATAGATGATGATAATCACCCATATGAAGTTTCAAGGTAATGGGCAAAGCAGTTGCAGAGATATAGTATAACAAAAAAACTTTAACCAAAAAACTTAACCAAAAACTTTAACCAAAAAACTTAACCAAAAACTTCAAAGTAATTTGACCTTGACATTGGGCACAGGGGCCGCACGGGAGGGGGTAGAATGAAAATATAGATGATGATAAACACCCATGTGAAGTTTCAAGGTAATGGGCAAAGCAGTTGCAGAGATATAGTATAACGAAAAACTTTAACGAAAAACTTTAACGAAAAACTTTAACCAAAAAACTTAACCAAAAAACTTTAACCAAAAACTTTAACCAAAAAACTTAACCAAACAACTTAACCAAAAACTTTAACCAGACACGTACGTACATGTGAAGTTTCAAGGTAATGGGCAAAGCAGTTGCAGAGATATAGTATAACAAAAAACTTTAACCAAAAACTTTAACCAAAAAACTTAACCAAAAAACATAACCAAAAACTTTAACCAAAGAACTTAACCAAAAACTTTAACCAAAAAACATAACCAAACAACTTAACCAAAAACTTTAACCGGACACACGTACGTACGTACGCTAAAGTGCCGACTATATCGCGCTTTCCGCAAGCGGGCGCGACAAAAATGGTCAAATGTTAGTTGTATGTGGTAGGCACCCCTTGGTTATGAAGCTGTGAAAGTTTGGTGGTCCTAGGTGGTATAGTACCAAAGAAATGGACTTAAACACGAAAACTTAACATTGTAAACGCGAAAACATTGACTGCGCGGGAAAAATGGGTCAAGTTCAAAAAAAGGTAACATGTTGGATAGTAATATGTGGTGGGCACCCCTTGGTTATGAAGCTGTGAAAGTTTGTTGGTCCTATGTGTTACAGTAACAAAGAAATGGACTCAAACACGAAAACTTAACATTGATTATGGACGCCGCCCGCCCGCCTGGCTTTCGCCAATCCAATAGCCTTGATTTTTTTTCCTGGCTAAAAACTAAAAAAAAAATTTAAAAAAAAAGTTTAAAAATTAACAAGAAACGAGGCAAAGCCACGAAGGCCAGGTTTTTTCCAAGCATAGACACTTGGATAACATAATTATACCCATTTTTTGTAGACTAGATGGCCGTGGCCTGCATGTCGCGCCTTGGGGCGAGGCATGGACACTAAAAAAATAGATATAGTAGATGGAAAAACTTTAACGAAAAAACTTTAACCGGACACACGGACGTACGGACAGACGTATGCCAAAATGCCGATGATATCGCGCTTTCCGCAAGCGGGTGCGACAATGATGATAAACACCCATGTGAAGTATCCAGGTAATGGGTGAAGCAGTTGCACAGATATAGTACACGAAAAAACTTTAACAAAAAAATTCAAAGTAATTTGACCTTCACATTGGGCACAGGGGCCACACGGTTGGGGGTTAGAATGAAAATATGGATGATGATAAACACCCATGTGAAGTTTCAAGGTAGTGCCCGAAGCAGTTGCGGAGATATAGTATAACAAAAAGTTTTAACCAAAAAACTTTAACCAGACGTATGTTAAAAAGTTTAACGTTGAAAATGTAGAAAGTTTGGTGGTCCTAGGTGGTACAGTACCAAAGAAATGGACTTAAACACGAAAACATAACATTGTAAACGCGAAAACTTAACATTGAAAATGGCTAAGTCGACTGCGCGGAAAAAATGGGTCAAGTTAAAAAAAAAGTAACATGTTGGATAGTGATATGTGGTGGGCACCCCTTGATTATGAAGTTGTGAAAGTTTGGTGGTCCTAGGTGGTACAGTAACAAAGAAATGGACTCAAACACGAAAACTTAACATTGATTGTGGCCGCCGCCCGCCCGGCTTTCGCCAATCCAATAGCCTGGATTTTTTAAAAAAAAACCTGGCTACAAAAAAATAATGCTCGCTACTGGAGACCAGAATTTTTATAATAGTCCTATATTTATCTACATATCATATCTGCACAGGTCCACATATTGCCACAATATTGTCAACACAGTTTACGGAAATGTAATACCCAGGTATAATAATTTACCTGTATAAATTACCTGTAATAATTTAGCTGGACATTTAGTGGTCAATGTGGAAATTTGCACATGCTTGCACATGCACAGGTGTTCAACTGGAGAAGGCTATTGTTCTCTCTACAGGTAAGGTGTACAGAGCGCACGAGAAAACGGGTCTTCATGCATTAATGTTCAGTTTGTAGCATAGAAAGAAATAGAGTTTGACCTTGACCCTGGAGCCCGGATTTTTTTTTAATAGTCCTATATTCATCTACATATCATAGTAAAGGTATGTATAAAGTTTGATGACTGTAGCTGATAAGGTGTTGAAGTAATGAGCGTAACACGAAAACTTAACATTGAATGATGACGCCGACACCGACTCCGGAAAAGTAAAACCTATGTCTCGCTTTCCGCTTTGCGGGCGAGACAAAAATAGCCACCAAGGGGAGATAAGTAATTGGAACTTTTTGAAAATAAATATGCTTCTTCATCTTGCCGTGATAAACATGTATACCGAATTTGGTTACGATCGGTGAAGTAGAACTTCAGTTATCGCGTGCTTCTTCATCTTGCCATGATAAACATGTATACCGAATTTGGTTACGATCGGTGAACGGTTTGAATTTTTGAAAATAAATAGGTTTCTTTGTCTTGCCGTGATAAACATGTACAAATGTATACCAAATTTGGTTACGAGCGGTGAAGTAGAACTTGAGTTATTGCGTGGACAAGGATACAGAGTGCGAAAAATAAAAATGGCCGCCAAGGGGAGATAAGTAATTGGAATTTTTTGAAAATCAATAGGCTTCTTCATCTTGCCGTGATACACATGTATACCGAATTTGGTTCAAATCCGTCAAGTATAACTCTAGTTATTGCGTGGACAAGCTGCGACCGCCATCCCGCCCGCCCACCCATCCGTAATACATCCCGTTTTTTCAAACGGGCGTATAAATACATGAATATTATATAACTTGACATTGGGTTAAGGGGTGTGCGGTGGACCTTGACATTGGGGTCAGTGGTGGAAGGTGGGTCGTGGATTTGCTATAGCATGATATAGCATATTAAGATGAATGCATGTATGAAATATCAATGCGCTCTCTGAAAACAGAAGTTATACAAAATTTAACCCAATGTTAAGTTTATGAACGCACTAAGTTGGTGATTTTCTACAGCATGATAGCTATTCACATGAGGAATGCATGTATGAATGTGCTAAGTTTATGACCTTGACCTTGGGGAAAGGGGTGGGTCATGTATTTGCTGTAGCACAATAGAGGATCAACATATGAATGCATGTATGAAATATCAAAGCGTTCCCTGTAAAGAAACAGATGTTACACAACATTTACCCCAACGTTAAGTTTATGAACATGCTAAGTTTGTGACCTTGACCTTGGGGTAAGGGTTGGGTGATGGGTCGTGGATTTGATAGATGATAGAGGGTCATCTGAGGAATGCATGTATGAAATATCAAGGTGTTCCATGAAAGGAAACAGAAGTTATACATGTGTAAGACATTTACCCCAACGTTAAGTTTGTGGACGCCGACGCTGACGCCGCCGGGGGTATGCCATAAGCTCTTCTGCACTTCGTGCAGGCGAGCTAAAAACTTGACCAACAACTTTAACCAAGCAAATTTCCAATAAAAGGGCAAAACTAGGTTGTCAGTCTGGTGGTCTGTTAATCATGGACACACAAAAGACTGATTCACTCAGAGCTCCAGATACAGTGGAACCTCTCTAAACTGGACATTCTGGGAGGTCAGGCATGTTGTCATGCTTTGCACTCACAAACAGAAATTACCAACAGAGGTACAGAGCTCCAGATAAGGTGCGTATTTTGCGTAAATACCCAATTAAAATTGCCAAAAACCCAATTGAAATCAGAAGTAATGAGTATCAAAAAGCAATGAAAAATTTGTGGTATCTGTATCATGCTACAGAAAACAATAAACAGACCACAAATATAGCATATTTTCTTATTTTTCCATGAAAACACATTTTGGTATTTCATTAGAATTGTCTCCAAGGAGACAATTCTAATGAAATGCCAAGACTTGTTTCATTTAGAAGAAAACTATTCAATAATTGCTGTCTGTTGATGTGTAAACAGTAGTGTGATTTTAGTTTACCCAATTACATTTTTGAAATACCCAATTGCTTCAGAAATGATGGAGTGACAATACTCAATTACTAATTCCTTATATGGAGCTTGCTTTGCACTCACAAACAGAAATTACCAACAGAGATAAATAACAAATCAACCCACAAAATTACCAATAAAGCGATTTACAGGGCAGCGCTCCAGATAAGTTGTGTATCTAAAGAGTATGATACCGCCAGATTTCAAATTCAATGCGTATTTAACTTTTACAAATGTATTATTGATTTTCTTCCTTATTAAATAGGGAACGAATGATGAAAAATAAAACAAATTGATAAATTCACTTTTTTCAGCTGCAAAAAGCAAACACTGTTTGCTTTTTGCAGTTCAGCTAAGTAAATTTTCAAATGTATTACAGTAAGTGCACTACTCAATTTGAAAATCAATGCAGATTTTCACATTGCTGTGAGTATTTTGTACTCCCACTTTTGATAATCAATGCGTATTCTGCTAAAATAAGTGTGTAAATACACCAATACACACCTTATCTGAAGCTCTGATAGGGTGTCCGGTTTAGAGAGGCTTCACTGTATAAAGGCATGTGTTGTGAAATTTACCCATTTATTGGCCCACTAGTATTGAAGGCATGTGTTGCTGAATTTTACCCATTTATTGGCCCAATAGTATTGAAGGCATGTGTTGCCGAATTTTACCCATTTATTGGCCTAATAGTATGGCATGTATTGATGAATTTTACCCATTTATTGGCACAATAATATGTATGGCATGTATTGTCGAATTTTACCCATTTAAAAGCCCAATAGTATGGAAGGCTTGTGTTGCCGAATTGTACCCATTTATTGGCACAATAGTATGGAAGGCATGTATTGCTGAATTTTACTCATTTATTGGCACAATAGTATGGAAGGCATGCATTGCTGAATTTTACCCATTTATTGGCCCAATAGTATGGAAGGCATGTATTGCTGAATTTTACCCATTTATTGGCCCAATAGTATGGAATGCATGTATTGCTGAATTTTACCCATTTATTGGCCCCTACTGTACTCGACGTCTCCTACTGTGAATAATACGACACCAGTAGCCGATTTCACCAAAATTACTAAGCATACATGTACATGTACTTATCTAGCAAAGCATACTTTGAGGGAGTAATCATTTATTTTTTTCCTACATGTATATGGATTATTTCATATAGAAACTAGCGACTGCATATATTTGATGATTAAAAGTAGGCAGAATTATTATACTGAATTTATTACTTTGGCTGTGATAATGTAATAAATTCAGTGTAAGAAAAATTAATTAATTTATTCTTAAATTGAAAATTTCTCCCTCAAAGTGGGTGGGACAATGGGATTTTTGTTATATCACAGGTCCGAGTCTTCTACCTGCGATGTATTTAGCATGATTCATAATTACCTTAATGGTCTCCAACATGATTGATGTGAATATCTCCTGACCCTCAATGGAATCGAAGACATCATCGATAATCAAGTCTTTGACAATTTGGACCCGGCATTTTCGGAGTGTACTTCTCTGGTGCCCATCCATGTTTATACATATCCTTATAAATTACATGTCATTTATCCGTCTCACTTATCCATGTTATATTCACCCGCATTGTTTATTTGTCCTTTATTATCCATGTCATTTGTCCACGTTGTTTATCCACATCCACGTTATTTATTCCATGTTGTTTATCCACATCCACGTTATTTATCTACCATGTTTATCCAAAAATGTCCATTAAAAAATCCCTTCTTTTAATGGGAATTTTTTTTTGGTCACACGTCCCAGTCTTCTACCTGTGGCTGCAACCCGGTTAGAGACAAGCCATGTGATTTTGCACCTAAGAAGATGTGCGATTGTTCATAAAAAATATATTTACTCAGATTGTGATTTTTTATGTAAATGATGTCGAAAGTCAACAAAACTTTCATAGCAAATGCGGAATTCAAATCAGGGTTTTCCCTAGGATTTTTTAAATGGGAATCCCAGGACCCCCAACATTTCTGTGATGGGGTCCCTGTAGTTGCGAACGGTAACTCTTGTAATTTACTCCTATACCGTCCGTAGGCCTACGGACGGTATAGGAGTAGATTGCAAGAGTTACCTTCGCAACTAGGGTCTCTGTTGATTTTTGGGGGTCTCAAATTTTACAAACGTGTTTTGGCTTTTCTGTTGAAAGTGAACGGGTTTATTACGCATTGAAGAAAAATACCGAAAAAGGCAAAATTGAGCCGCTGAGATTTGGTGGGTCCCGGGGATGCATCCTCGCTCAATTTTGCGCATCATGGACGCAGAAAACTGGGGCCCGTTTCACTAAACATCTTACGACTAAAATGTTCGTAAGTGCAAAATTATGATAGTCTGTAAATTTCACATTAACAATGTTTTCTTGTAAACAATTATTGGATTTACATTTATTGAGCATAGGCTGCATGTGCAGCCTATGCTCAATAAATGTAAATCCATCAATTGAAATTTACAGACGATCTTAAATTTGCACTTACGAACATTTTAGTCGTACGACGTTTAGTGAAACGGGCCCCAGGAGTCCAGGAAATACCTACACTTCCGAATAGTAATTACCTGTCTACAGCAGCCACGCTTTTGTTTCCCAATTATTCAATTACTACATAAATGAACCTGTACACAACTAGATTGGTCAGTAAGCGAGGCTTATGGAATACCCCCAGCGTGGGCCCAGGTACCCCTAAAATATGTAAAAATTTCTAAGTGTGTGGGCGTGTGACCTTGATTCTGGGGTTAGCGGGAGCGGCATGAACGTGAATTTGTCACAGGGTGGTAGAGGTCCATTGGAACAATGCGTGTGTGAAATGTGAAGCAGATCCGAGCAAGGAAATAGAAGTTATAACTGATTTCTCTGATGTTAAGTTTTGTAAAGAGACTAACTATGTAACCTTGACCTCAGCGGGAATTTGTCACAGTATGATGTAGAGCCTTAGAGGAATGCATGCATGAACTATTAAGAATTTTCGATGAAAGAAATAGAAGTTACTAAGTCACTAAGTATGTGACCTTGACCTTGGGATCAGCGGGGGTTGGACGGTCGTGGATTTGGTACAGCATGATAGTAGAGCCTTACAGGAATGCATGTGTGAAATATTAAGCATTTTAGATGAAGGAAATAGAAGTTTTTCTCTGATGTTAAGTTTACGGACGCACGCACGGGCGTTCCAACATTTTGGGTTTATGGGGTATTTCCATTGTTTGAAGAACAAAGAAAAAGCCCCTAAACAACAATAGAGTTTATGAGCTTACGGAATATTACAAAGGAATCTTTTGTTCCTAACCACGCCCCTAAGCTCTCAAACCCCCGGACGTTAGCCCGAACAGACAAACTGACTCCAGTATACCATAAATACCACCTGTGAACAAAGGCCAGATTTTTCTCTTCCCAAAGCTGGCCTTTATTCACAGGTTTGACTGTGTATACTATACTAGACTGTTTCACAATCTGCACTTTCTATATTAATCCTAGCCCGTACTAAGCTGAATTAAATTTTGTCGTCTGTTTTATTTTAAATATTTCTTGATAAAAACCTGTTTTGGCAGCGCATGAGAATCGTCTCCACTGGAGGCAATTCTCATGTGCTGTCAAAAAGGTTTTTTGTTAAGAATTAAGGCAAAAATGAAAAACAACAGACAACAATTTTCGTCTCCCGCGAATCGAGGGTTAATACTGTTATCAAGGGCGGATTCAGGGGGGGCGGACCCGGCGCGCGCCCCCCCTAAAATTCGCCGAGTAAAGATTTTTTACAAGTTACAAGACACGTTTCTACGTTCACATTGTGAATTTATTGTTTATTGGGTTTTTTTTTGCTCCAAAATACGCCAGAACGCAGGAAATGCGATGTAGATTTCAAAAAATTTCCGTGGGGGGGGGGGGAATGCCCCCGGAACCCCCTAGCGCGTTCGATAATATAGTCAAGTATTGCAAAATAGTTAGGCCCCCCCTAACCCGAAATCCTGGATCCCCGCGCTTGGTTATCATGGTTATAGAGGAAATACCAGTGTTGTGCCTAGAGCCAGAGCTCCAGATAAGGTGCATATTTTGTACTCCCACTTTCGATAATCAATGCATGAAATATTAAGAATTTTCGATGAAAGAAATAGAAGTTACTAAGTCACTAAGTATGTGACCTTGACCTTGGGATCAGCGGGGGTTGGACGGTCGTGGATTTGGCACACCCCTTTTCGCTATGCGAGAGGATAATAAACTGAAACCAAAACACTTATTTTCCAACAAACACAGCTAAACACAAACAAGAATGCCTCCAATGACATGTATCTCCTGGCACCGATGCTAAATTTCTATAGTTTACTAGACATTTTTGAAGTCTGTGACCTTGACCTTGGGGTTACCGGAAACCAAGAACTTTCTGCAGATGATGCGGAATGTTCTTACAAATACATGTATGAAATATTAAAACATTCAATCAAGGGAAACAGAAGTTACAATAAATTAACCCAACCCAAGTTTTCAAAACTGAGCATTTTCTAAGCCTGTGACCTTGACCTTGGTTTTAGCGGCCACCATGGGCTTTCTGTAGAATCATGCCAGATGTTGCTATAGTTTACACCTAAGAAGTATTAAAGCATTCCGTCAAGGGAAACAGAAGTTGTAATAAATTAAACCAAGCGTTAAGTTTTCCAAACCCGGAATTTTATAAGCCTGTGACCTTGACTTTTGGGGTTAGCGGGCACCATGGGCTTTCTGTAGAATGATGCGGGATGTTGTTTTAAATGCATGTATGGAATATTAAAGCATTCCATTGAGGGAAACAGAAGTTACAACAAATTAACCTGAGCGTTAAGTTTTAGAAACATAGTCAAACGCAAAAACTGACGTTGGAACCATGAAAACTAGGCCACGGTCACATGGGCTCCCTCTGTGTGAGATGGTTACACCACAGTGTTGATGTATACAGAAGAATTCCATCAAGGGAAACAGAAGTTGTAATAAATTAAACTGAGCGTTAAGTTTTCCAAACCCTGAGTTAACGGGCACCATGGGCTTTCTGTAGAATGATGCGGGATGTTGTTACAAATGCATGTATGGAATATTAAAGCATTCCATTGAGGGAAACAGAAGTTACAATGAATTAACCTGAGCGTTAAGTTTTAGAGCTAAACGAAAAACTTAACATTGAATGCATGTGAAAAGTAGGTCAATGAACCATGAAAACAGGGTCAAGGTCACATGGGCTCCCTCTGTGTGAGATGGTTACACTACAGTGTTGATGTATACCAAGTACGGAGGTCGTAGGACTTATAGTTTTCTGGAAACTGAGCTAAACGCCAAATAATTAACATGAAATGTCAACGCCGCCGCCTACGCCGACAGAAAAGCTATGCCTATGTCCCGCTTCTGCTAAAGCAGGCGGGACAAAAACCATGCTAGTGTCTTTTGATAGGTAGTCATTACGAAGCACGCATTTCCTAGCCTTGCCTGATAAACTTACCAAAATACACTAGCCTGGTATGCCCCAGAGGCACTTTGTGGTATGAACGACAGATGCCTCTTTATATCATACCAAATTTTACTCTCATATTAAATGCAGGGATCAGTTTACAGGGCGAAGTTGGTGAAATTCTCTCCCTAAATTGTCTGACTTCTCTCTATTTTGAGTTGAGCGAGAAGTTTTTCACTATATAAAACAGAAATTTTGGAAGAAATTGTCTATTTTCTCCATTTTTCAGTGAAAACTTCTCCCTATTTTGAAGGGCTAGCTTGAACCCTGATTAAATGTATTAACGGAAGTGGATTAATTACCTTGGGCCCAGCTCGCCTATTCAGTAACGCGAGCAAAGGCTGCGACCAGCAGCAAGAAGGGCGGATTCAAGTAGGGGAAAACGTGCGCGCAACCCCCCACCCTAAAATTCGGTGAATACCGGTAAAGATATTTTTGCTCTAAAATGCGCCAGAACACAGCAAAATGGGGTGTAGATATCAAAAATATTCCGGATGGCATACCGCCGGACCCACCTAGCAGTCTCCCGAGCTCCACTCGGTCGACGAACAAACTGTGCTAGTTTGAAAATATAGTAAACTATTTCAATTCAGTAGTCCCGCCGCCCCCTCCCTAACCAGAAATCCTGGATCTGCCCCTGAGCAAGGTCCCTGCCTTCTCGCGCATTACAATTACTAAGGCGGCGGAACGGGAAAATTATTGGGGGAGTCAATCGTGAGTGGCCCTTGTTAGTGGGGTCCGGGGGCATGTTCCCCCGAAAAGTTTTTAAATCTAAGAGGCGTGAAACACCATTTCCTAAACCCTCAGGGCCCAGTCTTGAGGGCCCAAATAGCCCAATGTTGCTAGAGGGGTTCGCTCCACAGTAAATTTTGAAAATGTAAGAGGTGTGAAACGCCATTTCCTGCATTCTCAGGTCCCAGTCTACAGGACCCAAAGGGCCTGGATGTTGCTAGGGGTGTCCGGGGGCATGCTCCCCCTGAAATTTGTTAACTCTAAGAGGAGTGAAACGCCATTTCCTGCATTCTCAGCAAGTTTGAGGATGATAATATGTGCTTTAATACATAATTATTGGGGGGGGGGCCGCCCCCCCCCTCCCCCTGAATTACCGAGGAAGCGAGCAGGGCCCAAGGTACATAGTACCATTTCCGTTGCGTTGAAAGATGGAGAGTGTCCTACCTTCTAGATATTTAATATAAGAGTAAAATTGGGTATCATTTAAAGAGCGTTTGACATTCATAAAAGTGCCTATGGTATTCCCTAATGTAGCCTCGATCAATCAGTTTCGGAACACCTAACGACATGGGTTTCGTAAATTCAGTGGAACAGCAAATTTCAAACAAAATAAATCAATAAAGTAGGAAAACTATTCAATTCAGATAAAAGGTTACCATAGGAATTACAAATTTCTGATTATTATTTTTTTTTTCCAGAACGCTCAAGTTATAGACGTTACTAACCTCGTAACGTTACCCAGTCTAATGGTACCAGACCCGATGCCGTCGAAATCATGCATAATTGTACTGCAGATGTTATTCAACAGGGCTCCAGATAAGGAATTAGTAATTGAGTATTGTCACTCCATCATTTCTGAAGCAATTAGGTATTTCAAGATTTTAATTAATTGGGTTAAAATAAAATCACACTACTGCTTACACATCAACAGACAGCAATTATTGAATAGTGTGCTTCGAAATGAAAACATGTCTTGGTATTTCAATAGAATTGTCTCCTTGGAGACAATTCTAATGAAATACCAAGATGTGTTTTCATGGAAAATAAGAAAAATATGCTATATTTGTGGTCTGTTTATTGTTTTCTGCAACATGATAAAGGTATCACAATTTTGTTATTGTTTTGATACTCGCTACTTCTGATTTTAATTGGGTTTTGGCAATTTTAATTGCGTATTTAAGCAAAAACGCAGCTTATCTGGAGCCCTGATTCAACCTATCAAATTGCCTATAACATGTCAATGTGTGTATTTAAATATAACGGTGTATTCTTAAAAATGTTTCTATAGTTATTTCTATCCATTCCTTTGCTCATTACATTTGTGTCTACCCTGGTCATGCTGGTATGTAATACGGCCGATACACGTTCCTCTTTTTAGTTAGTGCTGACTACAAGTGTTTGTCACATTGTTTCTTACATTATCAGTAGTACATTGCATATATTATTCAGACAATGTTACTTTAAATAACCATTATGCCAGAAACTTTGTATGCTCAAATTTTACACATCCCAGTTGATTTGTTTTTAAAAACTAACTAACTTGAGTAGCATACAAACCGATCAAATTTAACCCTATCTTTAATCCTATCGAAACTAGGTCATGTAATGTTTACTGCAGCAGCCACAATATACAGCTGTGAAAGCTGTCAAAAGTTTTAATGTGATAAAAGGTAGTTAAGTTGACCTCACAAGTGTGATGACAAAAGGTAACAAGTTTTTTGGACATATTTAACCCCCATGTAAAAAAAACAAAGGATAAATCACATTTTGGATGGTGATTTTCCACATTTTTCTGTGGTGAATGAACTTCTGTGTTTTCCAGAGTTACCCCATCGAAAACGGCAGTACAATTCGTGAAATCAAGCGCGCTACAGGGATCCTCCAGATTATCGGACAACTAGAAAATGTGTTCATAGAACACGGATGCCCCACATATCGCTTTGATAATAAATGAGGCCAAATTCCAAGTGATTTTTTTTTTTACCGGAGCGTTAAAGTTTTTGAAGCACCAAGTATGTGACCTTGACCCTGGGCTTGGCGGGGGCAGGACAAACGTGGATTTGGCACAGGACAGTAGAGGACCATTAGAGCAATGCGTATATGAAGTTGATCCGTGAAAGAAAACAGAAATTATAAGATATTTACCTGAGCGTTAAAGTTTTTGAAGCACTCAGTATGTGACCTTGACCCTGGGCTTGGCGGGGGCAGGTCGAATGTGGATTTGGCAAAGGACAGTAGAGGACCATTAGAGCAATGCGTATATGAAGTATGAAGCTGATCCGTGGAAGGAAACAGAAATTATAAGATATTTACCCGAGCGTTAAAGTTTTTGAAGCACTAAGTATGTGACCTTGACCCTGGGCTTGGCGGGGGCAGGATGAATGTGGATTTGGCACAGGACAGTAGAGGACCATTAGAGCAATGTGTATATGAAGTATGAAGCTGATCCATGGAAGGAAACAGAAATTATAAGATATTTACCCGAGCGTTAAAGTTTTTGAAGCATCAAGTATGTGACCTTGACCCTGGGCTTGGCGGGGGCAGGACGAACGTGGACAGGGCAGTAGAGGAACATTAGAGCAATGTGTATATGAAATATGAAGCAGATCGGTCAAAGGATGAAGAAATTATGAGACATTTACCCGAGCGTTAAAGTTTCATGACGAACGGACGGATGGACAAGGGTAACACTATATGCCCACTCCACTATCGTGGTGGGGCATAAAAATGGCAGTTTTTTAACGATATTTTTTCTTAAAATAGCAGCTACGGGCATGAACTTTTCACAAAACAATCGTCAGTTCTCGCTTTCTGAACGCATGTAAACTATTTAGCAAACAGTGCCATCTTTCTCGCTTAAAATCGGGTCAGATGATCAGTCGTAAGATTGTCCCAAAATTAACATCGACAATCAGTTATCCGGACAAACATATACTCGTCTTATAACTTGTATTCTCAACATGAAATCATAATTTTATCGCTTGTAAACCAGTGTAAACAGTGTTGTGTAGTCCTGCAGAAAAAACAATCACCATTCGCTTCTTGGAAAACAACGTATTTATAGATTTTATTTCTAGAACAACTCAGAAATGACGTAATGGGCGCATTCGATTACAAGCCCCCGCAATACTTTTGACGTTGTAAACAACTTGTGGACAGAGTTGCGCAATATTTTCAGCAAATATTACTAAAATGTTTACCTTGGCAATATATTCTTCACACTGGCATGGAAACAGCAAGCACCTGCGTGACTGACTTAGATGTATTTGATGCAAATTCTGATCAAACGAATGCTCTTAATTAACAGGTATTTTCATTTGTCCGATAAACTGATTGTCCGGATAATTGGTATGACCCCTGTATACGTTATATCCTGTGGTGTTCCGAAACACATCAATTTGATTGACGATATAATCTATCATGTGATAATGTCGATGAAAAACGAAAGTAGGTAAATGCTAAGTAGGACAATAAAACGGTCAATAATAACAACGTAGTCTATAATGTACACCTACTACTTAGACAATATAATGTTATTGTTGCAATAGGTTTTGTTCAGTCTTTGACATGCAAATTATGAAAAATAAACATAACCTAAACCAAGAAATTACGGTGACACTAAATACCCAAATATTGCCCAAATATACCCAAATATAGTATATAATAGCATCCAATGTGGTTGTTTTATGGAAATAACATAAAATAATACATGCTAGTAGTATTTATTCCAGGATATAGCCGTATACCTGTATTGTGAAGATGTTATTAATATTAGTGAAAAATACCAAAAAATAGCGTACAGTAGCGTAACCATTTGTCGGGATTACCCCCGCGTCGGGAATTTTCGTAAACCGCATTTGTCACTATTCACAGAAAATTACACGATATTTTTCCCTGACATTTTTTGCAGAAGACACTTATCTGTCAAATGGAGTAAAATGTTCCACATCGCCCTTGGTCATGTAAGGTTTTAATCAAATTTGTTAGAATACCTTCAAAACGTTGTATTTCAACTATTCCCACTTTTGTCCACTCATAAACATCATTATTCAAAAAGATTTACAAAGCATGCTTCTGTCAGTCTGCGTCACTGGATTCTTTAGCCATTTTGAGAAGTCAATGTCATGTAAACACAGACTGGTAGCTGTCAAATTACCAGAATAGAGCTTCTCATTATACTGGGGGGTCTTATATGAAAAACAATAAAAAAACTAACACAGAATTATATTTGATTACACAGATGTAGATATAAACTCTGTGTTTTTAATAGAATTTATTGTTCTGTTGATTATAAAAATGCTCAGAATAATAGTCTACAGTTTGTAGATCGTTATTATCTTGTTGTTGGTATAAATCCTGCCTGTAGTGTGCACCATAATGAATATGGTAAAATAGCATGTACCACAAATGAAAATTAAACGTGATCTGAAAGCATCTTGCATTATGATTATTAGTCTTGTGATAATATTATTGTCATTTATGACTGGCAAAGGAAATGGTGGAAAATTGTTTACTGTACACTCCTCTGATAATTTAGTAACCAATTTTTTACACTGATCTGATGGTTGCGCCGCAATACAGGATGAGTATAATCCCACAACAAAAATCCAGACTCTAAGGTCACAGTCTATTTTCTATAAGTGCCTGGATGATACGTTAACAAAATGGACGACATGGAAACAACCGCGATTTTTAGATAAATCTGGTTTCACATCACTTTTACGATAAGTTTATTGTTTTAAAAAGTTTTGAATAATTGTTTTTATATGCGTATAGCTCTAGTAACTGGCCAACGAAGGCTTATTATCCAGAACCTAGGTATATCCACTGTAGTTCTCAACTTCCGGTGAAAATACGACTACTTCCGCTATCTATATTCCGCATCGGCAGTAAAACAGCGCAAATAGGCTGCAAATACACATTCATTACCGTATACAGTCTAAAAACTGCTAATTTCCATGGAGCGGTATATAATAAATATAATATTCATATTTTTGCAGCGAATATATATGTTCATCTCGTGGTGTGAAATGTCCATATGAAAAGGCAAACATATTGAATTCTCAATTCCAGTCTGTTTTCTCACCCAAATCACCGTTACGTCTTTCGCAGCTTTGCCAAGAAAAAATCCAGGACCTTACAGACACCTCGACCCCACAACCCACCCCTGTTCCACATCAAAATACCACTCCAACTATGCCTGATATACACATCTCAACCAACGGAATAGGTAAGTTACTTAAAAATCTCAAACCAGGTAAGGCTGCTGTCAGACAATATACGGCCCATTGTTCTAAAGGAGTTACACCAGGAAATTGCCCCTATCATACAGGTAATTTTTCAGACCTCCTTAGATACAGGTAAGCTGCCTAGTGACTGGCTGAGTGCCAATGTGACCCTCTCTTTAAGAAAGGCGACAAATCAGCTGCGGAGAACTACCGTCCTATCTCGCTGACCTGCATCCTTTGTAAGGTAATGGAACACATTGTCACCTCCAATCTGGTTAAACACCTAGACCGAAACAATATTTTATACGACTTACAACATGGATTCCGGGAGAAGCGATCGTGCGAAACCCAACGTGCTATGCTAGTAGAAGACCTTGCCAAAAACTACAAGTACAGGTAAACAGACAGACTTAGTACTCCTCGACTTTAGCAAGGCCTTTGACAAGGTAAGTCACAACAAGCTGGCCCATAAACTACATCAGTATGGGTCAGACAACATACACTTACCTGGATCAAGGCCTTCCTAAATAATCGAACACAGAGAGTTGTCATCGAGGGTGGTGAGTCTGATGAAATTCCAGTGACCTCCGGCGTTCCACAGGGCTCGGTACTTGGACCAATTCTCTTCCTAGTGTACATAAACGACCTCCCGGAAAACCTCACCTCTCAAGTTCGACTTTTTGCTGATGACAATCAACAATATACGGGATGGTACAACCTTACAAGATGACCTTGACACCCTCCAAATTTGGGAATCCAACTGGGACATGCACTTTAACCCGTCCAAGTGTCAGGTACTCCACATTACCAGGTCACGCTCACCATCAAAACACTGTACAGACTCCACGGACAAATCCTCCAATCAGTTCCATCAGCTAAGTATCTTGGCTTGACCTTTTCAGCCAATTCCTGTCATGGAACACATATAGACAACATTACAAATAAGGCAAACAAAACCCTAGGATTTGTCCGCAGAAACATCCGCACTTCAAACAGCAAAATTAAGGAACACACCTATAAAGCTTTGGTCCGCCCCCAGGTTGAGTATGCCTCCTCAATCTGGGACCCCTACACTAAAGATAATATACGCAAGATTGAAATGGTCCAGCGTCGCGCTGCACGCTGGACACTCAATGACTACTCCACCTACTCCAGTGTCTCAGATATGCTAGAGGGACTGGATGGCGCAGCCTTGAACAGCGCAGATCAGACGCCCGACTCTGCCTGTTCCACAAAATTGTACATGGAAATGTCGCTGCGCCTCTCCCACACTATTTCGAAACTACAAATGAGTCTCACGATATTGCCATTCAACTGACCTTTAAACAAATTCATACTTCCAAAGATTATTACAAATTCTCATTTTCCCCTTGGCGGTTGTGCAATGGAATGCCCTGCCCTTGGATGTTGCTAAACTTGAAGACCTTGACCAGTTCAGGTCAAGGATTGGCAACCTCCAACACCTTAAACCTTAAATATGCTGTAAAATTGTTTTTAACCTTCTTTTACCTACTTTGACTATTTTAACTCTTAAACCTACACTATTCCTGTTACCTTACTTCACTGTGTCTTTTATATTATTTTTCTGTTCGTCCGTACGCGCAACTGCTAATAATCCTCTCGGGGGTCAAGCAAAATATAGAGATAGAGATAGATAGATATGTCACTCGGCACTCGTGAAATATGGACATTTCACACCACTCGATAAACATAATTATATATGTCATATATTCGTTGCAAAAATATGAATATCCTCTATATAGTGCTTACATTTTTTTTTAACCAACTCGTGCGGATATTGATTGGCATTGCATAACAAATATACACACAACGATGGATACATTTCTGATTGTATTTGTATACAATGACAAGCAATTAACCAATTTAGATAATTATCAGGCTACAGGAGTGTGCTATTTGATTAGCACCTACACACATGGAGCTCCAGATCATTTTTGTATCTAAAGAGTATTATCATGATTATACCCCTATATTTCTAATTCAATG
>CM055279.1:10496550-10563415 GCA_029237695.1 Conchocele bisecta
ATACACAATCTGTTGAATAGAAGACATACGTTAGCATATTTTCGGCATGTTAGCCGATTTCATCAAAATTGCAAAGTATACTTATCTAGCAAAGTATATTTGATGATTACAACTATGCAGAATTATTATACTACAAAATGACTGTGATAATGTAATACATTCAGTATAATACAAATTAATAAATTTATCCTAAAATTGAAAAGTATACTTTGCAATGTTGGTGAAAAAGGCATTTGAGTGAATCATAATTAATCACGAATTAACTAATTGAATCATGATTAATCATCACAAATTAACAGATCGGTCATTTGACGGTAATAATTACTAAACGATCAAAGGTCAACTACTTGGTGAAAATGCGAAATTCAATTAGCCGAGGTGTGATCAATACCATTCAACTATAATCGCCTAATTGACGAACCGGTAACCAGTTGACGGAACCACTCGAATTTTCACTCTATTTTGCCTAATTGATGAAACCTCCAGTTGACGGAACCTCCTGAATTCGGCCTATAATGCTATATGAGAGTATAATCTATGTAGTGTACAGGTGCGTGCATATTCTGAACTGGTCTCCCAAGGACAAAACCGTATACATATATGTATATGTTATTGTTCTCAACATAATATTACCATATATTGTGATATTGTACGATATTTCAAATTTGGCTATGTTATGTGAGAAATGTTACTCCTTTACATAGGAATTTCTGACCTTTACCATGAACACAGAAGCAACAGAAGTGAAGTTTATATTATTTTGACATTATATTATTGTAACATACAATATATTCTAATCTATGATGTGAGTAAGTAACGTGATTGTTCCAGCATTTAAAACCTATTTCAATCCTAACCACCTGATATACAGTATGCTAATTTACAATACTACTCACCGTAAATGTTGACAATACAACATGCAACTCCTGCTAACATTGTACATTTTCTAATACTAACTTCGATTGACCATCTTTAACCATTATTTATTTGTTCACATGGCACTGTACCACCGTATTTACTGTTATGCCACTTTTAAACATAATATAGTAACTAATTTTATCTATAATACACCCTATTATTACATATTTGGAACAGTTGCGTTACGGGTTCACTTTTGTGATGTTTTTGTTTTACAACTAGAAATGTAATTTAAATTATTGTACTCAATACCTCATGTGACAAATATGATATTGGCAGCGAAGTGGTTTTGGTTTGTTTTGTGCATGTGTTGTTGAGTGGGTGCTATGGGAACCTAATATAATTCATGCGCAGAGCTTGGCAATTACACTGGCTGATAATACATATTTTTTATTTTTATCATGTAGCCATGCACGTTTGATTTGTTATTGAGTCACATTGCATATATGTAGACAGTTTTATGTTATAAATGAATTAATAATATTAAATTTCCATAATAAAGTTGTCGGTATAATATTATTACACACCTATTTGTTGTGTTAAAACCCTTTCTGTGGTCGTATGTACAGACTGTATGTTGATAATAATATATTATGATTTCACTATTATTGGTAGACAAGGGAACGACTTTCCTGGGCTTGTCAATAGCAGATACACTCATTGACTTGCTTTGGGTAGCGCATAGGTACTATCGCCGTATACCGGCTTAAAGTTAATTAATATACGATTGTGCCGATGCTTGCTACGTGACACAGGTCTGGCTGAAGTCCGAGACAATTAGTTAGCCAAAAAATAAAAACACAACAACAGCAAGTACACTAGAATTCCATGTCTATATATCGCTGTATGTAACGGTAGTGAAAGCCATATAGAGCTATGTCTAGACTAGTTGCCAACACGTAACTGCTGCATACTATTGTAAGCAGAGTTACGAATCCTTCCATAGGCTTTCCTAGCATAGTAGCGAATCAAATCTGATTCGCACTTTGGCTGTTAATTACAGCATATTTTCTATATGTTTCCACAAAATTTAAGGTCAGTATTATGTTAGAACCATATTACACAGTTTTGTAATAAATTTAAAGAAATAGATGGCCTGGTGTGTAAAATTAACCTAGCATCTTAAAATGACCCAGTCACCGGCAAGCACAATCTAAATGTCAAATATATATTGGGGTCCAGTTACTGAAAAGGCAATATTTAATCTTCAAGACATACCACAATGATCCGGTTTGTTTCAGAATTACCAGTTTGTTTTACTGTTATAATGCAAAAAAAAAATATGTTGAAAAGTGTAGACAATATGCTGTAATTAAAAGCCAAAGTGCGAATCAAATCTGATTCGCTACTCTGCTGCGGAAGCCTATGGAAGGATCCGTAACTCTGCATTCGGCAGTATGCAGCAGTTACGTGTCGCAACTATGTCTAGACAGCAAGAACTACAATACCCCACCCACAAATAATACACATGATACATGTTTTTGTAGATACTGCACAAAAAGATACCAACTGGCAGGAGGTGCCCATTTTGTTACAGTGTAACGGTGTAACATTGTAACGAAGGATATTTTCCCCCAGTAACTGACATAATATTATAGTATAGTACGATTGATATTTTCTGTTTTATTGCATATTTTCAAAAAAATAGGACATGTTTTCCAGGGGACCGTAACAATGCTAAAGTGTGTAACGTATGGGGAAATACTGTAACAAAGTGTAACAAGGTGTAACAGAGTTTTATTTTAAAATATCCTGCACATCTTCATCGTTACACTGTAACGGTGTAACGACTAACGAAAGGCCAAAAAAAATAGGACATGTTTTCCAGGGGACTGTAACAATGATAAAAAGTGTAACGTATGGGGAAATACTGTAACAAAGCGTAACAAGGTGTAACAGAGTTGTATTTTAAAATATCCTGCACATCTTCATTGTTACACTGTAACGGTGTAACAACTGTAACGAAAGGCAAACAAAATAGGACATGTTTTCCAGGTGACCGTAACAATGATAAAAAGTGTAACGTATGGGGAAATACTGTAACAAAGCGTAACGAGGTGTAACAGGGTTGTATTTTAAAATATCCTGCACATCTTCATCGTTACACTGTAACGGTGTAACGACTGTAACGAAAGGCAAACAAAATAGGACATGTTTTCCAGGGGACTGTAACAATGATAAAAAGTGTAACGCATGGGGAAATACTGTAAGAAAGCGTAACAAGGTGTAAATATCCTGCACATCTTCATCGTTACACTGAAATGGTGTAACGACTGTAACGAAAGGCCAAAAAAATAGGACATGTTTTCCAGGGGACTGTAACAATGATAAAAAGTGTAACGTATGGGGAAATACTGTAACAAAGCGTAACAAGGTGTAACAGAGTTGTATTTTAAAATATCCTGCACATCTTCATCGTTACACTGTAACGGTGTAACGACTGTAACGAAAGGCCAAACAAATTGGACATGTTTTCTAGGGGACCGTAACAATGATAAAGTGTGTAACGTATGGGGAAATACTGTAACAAATGTTGTAAAAAGCGTACAACTGTAACAAGAGTGGTAGTTAGCGTAACAGGGGTGTAACAAAAAGAAGGTTGTCATTGTACTTGCAAGTTACTACAGCATTTGTCTATATTTTACATACTATATTTCTTGGCATTTTAATTTTCATCTCTTATGTATTTATATATTCTGCATAATATCATTGCTACAATGGAATATACATTTTACTATATAATTCTTAATTCACATTTTAGTTATCCATCAGTGGACCATCATCCAGTGTGTAGCTGACATACCTGCTATCAAAGTATAGCTAATATTAAATTAATAAATAACAAAAAAAACATCAGGCATCAGTTCGGTTATGGGTAGTAGATGTTTACTTCACAATGTTGTTGTTGTTGTATGTCTGTAATTCAGGCGCTTATTTTTCGCCTCAATCTCTCTACAGCCACAGACTGCAAGAGCATTGTTTTGACTGCTCGATTTGATTGATTGTATGTAGATTAATTAGCTCTCTTTCTCAGAGTTGTGGTGCTGTGGGTCCTGGTGTGTTTAGTACGACAATCAGTTTGCACCATACCACCTAGGCCTACAACACTTAGTACCCAGTTCAATTCGGACAATCCTGTTATCATCTTTTCATAACACACTTTCACATGCAGATGCAGATCATGGGCTGCAGTCAAATCTACATTGTCAGGCCCGTAGCCAGACCTGTTTGAAGGGGCGGTCGTTTCGAAGGCTCAAGGGGTCTGAAGTATCTACCTGTTTGAAGGGGGGGGGGGTCGTTTCCGAAGGCTCAAGGGATCTGAAGTATCTATGGGGGTCTAAAAAAGTGGACCTCAAGGCTAAAAAAGTGAACATCGAGGCTGGGCGGGGGGGTCGTCCGACCGCTCCGACCCCCCCTGGCTACGGGCCTGATTGTACCTTTAATGTGTTTCCCTATGTTGCTTATGAGAAGTTGAGAGGGAAGAAGTGAGTGGGTGTAAAGGTACATGCACACTCAGTAGGCACAAACTGTTCTTTAGGGAATTCAATAAGTGTATAATTGCGTCACTATTCCACCAGTTCTAAAAATTACAAGTGCCCGCTATACAGATATAACCATTTAGTAATATTTATTTTACTGATAGTGACTCGCAGTGGTATCGGGCTATTTTTATATGCAACTGAGGCACAATATTTTTGTAATTATTTGTACTAATTAAATACGTCACCCGAAAATAAGTTATTGCACATCAAAAAATAAATACAGAGAATAAATAGTAATTTCAGTTAACATTTTAAGGAAACATGGTTATCGCCCCGATATCAGTGTGGAAATTTACGTATGATATAAAATGTATAATAATGCCAATAAATACGTGGCGTAATGGTGAATGAATGTTGATTTTGCCTGAAAATGACCACTATGATCATGATGATGTCTTTGATATAACAGTTTGTGCCTACTGAGTCTGCATGTACCTTTGAACGTCCCAGCAACAGCTAAGGTCATATAGAGGCGGAAGACATTTGAGGAGAACATATATCTATATTTATAGTTTGTAATGCCACTCTAAGAACATAATATAACTGTAGGTGTTTATACTAGCAAGATGTTACTCATCTGTGTATGTTGGTTCAGAAAATCAGTGCATATTTACAAATACTTTGGCTCTTTTGTTACATGCGAGTTGAATTGGGTTATTGCCCATTATAAAAGTAGTAAGATTATTACTGATCATACTGCTTTTGTGAGGGGGGCAAGTGCTTCTGGTGTAGCGAGGACTTGGTATCAGATCAGGATTATTCTAATTTCAGGGATGAATGTATAGTTTTTTTTATTGTAAATTTTCAGTTTTGATTTTGGGATTTTCCCCCCATTTGTATATGTACTTGAACATGTACTTGAACATGTACATGCACTTGTACAGGTAATATATGGGATTTAGTACTACACCCATTGACCCGGCCTTAAATGACATTAGCTGTTGATATGCCGTTAAACCCCAACAAACAAATACATTGTTAGATAGCATTAATTCATTACTGCACTGTGCTGTTGAATATGGACACTGTGGGGCTAGGGCCGTCACAGTGATTTAACCATTAACAAAGATAACCATTCTATATATTCTGCTGACAAATTACCATAGTAATGTTGTTAAATGGCCTGTCAACAGCTACGGTCATTTTAGGGTGGAATCCCATATTTCTGCGATAGGGAGAAAATCTCTTGTCAGAATGAATATGAACAGAAAAAAAAGATATTCAGCCCTGAAATTAGAATAACCGGACCTTGTGCCAGGTCATCACCACACCAGAGTCACTTAGCCCGACTAGTACTGATTAGGGTAGAATCCCAGATTTCACATCCAAAAATCAGAACTGAATATTTACACAAAAATATACATCAAGCCCTGAAATTATAATATTCTGATCTTGTGACGGGTTCTCACCACACCAGATTCCCACTCCATAATAACTGGATTCAACTATCAAGTAACAAGTAGGCCAACATTAAAATGTATGTGAAGACTAAACCAGGGATATCTGGATTCCGAAATGGATTAACCACATCGTTAAATTACAGTACTCTTTGTTTGTTCATACAAGCTGCCCTCTGATAGTTGAATTGTGTATGTATAGGGAAATAACTAATACAACAGCATGACAAATGTTTTGTAATGTGTAATAAATTTAGACACACAAGACACATTCACTAGCATTTATACATGAATTTATTACCATCACATCAGAACAGATAATGCCAATCATACAGTACAAATGTTCACATGAAATCACATGAAAACCATGTTATGCCGTGCTGCAATCCATTTCATAAATGTGATATGACATACTTGTAATAACACCAGGAGGGAATATGATTGCCGGGCCGCAAAACCATAATTATGTATTCGTATTGAAGTTACATGCCCACTCATTAGGCACAAAATCTTCTTGATAGGAATTCAATAAGTGTATAATTGTGTCACTATTCCACCAGTTGTAAACATTACGAGTGCCCGCTATACAGATATAATCATTTAGTAATATTTATTTTACTGATATGACTCGCGGTGGTATCAGGCTATTTTCATATGCAAATGAGGCATGCTAGTTTTTAATATTATGTATACTAATCAGTGTGGAAATTTACGTATGAAATAAAAAGTATGCCGGGTAATAATGCCAATCAATACGTGGCGTAATGGTGAATGAATGTTGATTTTGCCAGAAAATATATCAGAAGTCTGATATAAAGAACAGTTTATGCCTACTGAGTGGGCATGTATCTTTAAGCGCCAACATAATGTCAAATGAATAAAATGAAGACGTTAGGGCCAAACCAGGTCTACGGTCGGTGTTACGGTAAGGATGAACCCCGATAGTTAAATTACCCATCGCATGCTGCCACCTGCCATCCACCTATATGAACTTAATATAACCACTACCAAGCTGGTTTGCATTCGTGATGTGAAACACATCAAAGTCTTGTTCTCATGAACCGCATTGAGCATGAACTGTTATCGTATGAAATGTCTACTTCCAACTAGCTTGTTAATTTTCTATATACATGATAGCTACAGTTATTTTTAGGCCAGTTTAATGGATGCATATCTCATAGGGGGTGGGGGGTGTCGGAATCCCAAAATCAGGACTGAATATTTACAGGAAAAAAGATATATTTGACACTGAAATTAAAATAACCTGACCCGATACCAGGTCCTCAAGATACCAGTCACTTAGCCCCTCTCCCCAAAAGTAATATGATTACTGATTAGTACTAATCACAGAAACACAAAAGCCCGAATTTGGAGAATGTGCTCAGAAAGTTGAAAAACCCAGGTTGTAGTTTAATCCTCTACCCCAAAATGTCTGATGACTCGATATTAGAACAGCAAATACTGTAGACATTAATCAGACGGCGCAGCTGAGCAGGTCAGGTTGGTTAACCAGTGATTGCATGCGGAATAAGCCGGTTTGGTGTTGTCAGTTTCAAATGGTCACGTGACTGCATGAAATTGAGCACATGTCTGTGGACTAATCAAGGGGAATGTCTGGAATTAAATTGTGAAGTCATTGTATTTGTATCAAACTTATAATAGACATAACACAATATATATTCTGGTACAGAGAATCTGGTAGTGGGAATAGAAATGCAGTTGTTTGATATGTACACATAAAGTACAACAGCACACAGCTTAAATCTTTTAGTGGTTTATAGGCTTTACATTCAAAATTTAAATCACAAACAAACATGTCACCAACAGCAACCGCACCTACCACTAAGCATCACAGGTTTGAGCAAAGGCATATGACTACAATCTACTAGGAACTGACAAATCATTAATTACTTTTATACAGTTCACGATCCACTCGGGGTTGAAAACTGTGACCTCAACGGTGCTTAGTGGTAGGTGCTGTTGCTGTTCCTGTTGCGGGTTCGAATCCTGGGTGGACAGTGAAAAGCATACATAATAATTTAATTATTTGTCTAATGATGATCCTAATGTCAGGTAGTGATATGATGCCCCTGCTTGTGACTCCATGGAAGATAAATAATTCAAATAACGTATAGCACAGTAACATTTGCAAATAAAACAGTAAGAAACAAGATGTTTGTGACGTGACCCATATTCAAGGTGTATGATCACGTGGTACTGACAATGTTCAACAAGTACTGAAATTTCCAGAATCCATCTGATTCAAAGTACGTATTCTTTTATAGTGTCCTTATTACGTAACGGTTTTTGATGAAATATGGCACAACAAACGCGTCTTGTCAAGCTGCATTTGGTGGTCTCTGTATTTTAGCCCAAACTTTTGTCATTTTTGCGAAGAATCGATTTCCGTGTTGATTCTTCGCAATAACTACATAATTCTTTTCCAAACTCCCTGAACCACCAAATACAGCTCTTGAAGACGCGTTTGCTGCGCCATATTTCATCCAAATCCGTTGTATATTAAGGAAAAAAAACAAACTTTCTTTAGAGTGGGCGACGTTGTTGTTGTTTAACCACGTGATCATGCACCTTGATATTAAGGTTAATGTGATTTCATTAATATTAATCATGGCTCAATTTTCGTCATCTTCGTCAATGACCGGGATGACAAATTTGTCGCTCCAATAATAATGTAACGGTCATATTGTCTTTAAATTATTTTAAATTGAATCAGCCCGTTAAAACCACAGAAAAATACCGGTAATTGAACAATAATTCATGTGCGAGTCTATACCGTCTCTTATATTCTTATAGAATGTATATTGTACATGTACCAGTATTGTTTTGTTGTTATGTATTTTTATGATGTACAGTTGATGAGACGTAAATAAACAATTGAACTGAACTGTATCCAAACCAGAAAAGAATATCAGACTTATTTTGCTTTCTGACCCATGTAAATACTGGTTAGGCGTGAACACCGGTATTTAGTAACCAAATTGCTATGTATTACATGTTTTACTTGAGTAAATGGAAAACATAGTAAACCACAATGGCGGCATCTGTTTGAAATCTTCAAACTGACAGACAGAGTTTACATGTTGATATTAAGTAAATAATATTTGACATAATAAATATTGGACCTGAAGAGATTGCAATTTTACTAACCTCGCTCGACATATTTAAGTCCTGGCGAATATGTAATTTGGAGCGTAATGACGAAATTTGACCCTGCCGAAAATTAATGCTATCACAGTATACCATGTACACAAAGTTTTAGTAGATTCATTTAGACGACTTTCTCATGAACACGCTGGACACAGCCAGTCAGTCTCCTATTGGAGTTTTCTTCATTCTCAGACATTTCATGTGGTACCATTGGACCCTGCATTCTTCGTTGTCACACCCGATCATTTTACCCGCAGATTTTCACCGACAGCTACACCATAGCTCTTCTTTCTGTTGAATAAATGGCAATAAATAAATTTCTGTAAAGTACTATTTTAACTTATTCCCCACTTCTGGAAATGGGAATATGACATATATATGTAGCTACGGGTGTCTGTGCACTTGACAAACATCTATTAGTGGATTTTAGGGTTAAAAGTTGGTGAAGTTATTATTCTATGGACATTACCATTACATTTCTCCCATACTAGTTTGTGTGCATAAGTAGAACTGCAGACATTTTTAGATTGTCTTTTTGTTTTTGTTAATTGACACCAAGATTAACAAGAGTGCCAAAGGTTGCAATATACGCCTGTTGAAGCATATCCAGTCAACAAATGTTAGATAACTCGCTGAAAATCAATAGGGTTCTTCCTACTGCCAATGTCAAATTTGTTAGCAAAATTGGTTCCAATGTGGCTTGTTATTTATTGCGCGGACACCGGCACAAAATTGGAAAATTAATATTTCTGCCAAGGGGAGATTATGGGGAAAAGCAATATGGTTCTACCTCTTGCCGTGATAAACATGTATATCAAATTACGAGTGCCCGCTATACAGGTATAGTCATTTAGTAATATTTATTTTACTGATAGAGACTCGCAGTGGTATCAGGCTATTTTCATATGCAAATGAGGCATGATATTTTTTAATTATTTATACTAATTAGGTCTCCAGAAAAAATAATATTTTCGACAGATTATAAAGTATGATCATTGCACATCAAAAAATGAATACAGAAAATAAACAGTAATGCCCATTACAAGTGTAAGTAAACACGGTTATCGTCCCTGATATCAGTGTGGAAATTTACGTCTGATATAAAATGTATAATAATGCCAATCAATACGTGGCGTAATGGTGAATGAATGTTTATTTTGCTATAAAAGGTCTCAGATGATGTCTCTGATATAAAGAACAGTTTGTGCCTCCTGAGTGGGCGTGTATAACTCTACTGTCTGTTTCACGTTGGTCCGCCAATTAACGTTTGGCTATTAAACACATTAAATCTAAAAAATGTATAAATGTAAGTATTTTACAGCAATAACAAAAAAGTCACCCGCCCAAAAAGTTTAATGGATAAAATTACAACAAATATTGAATTTACTGTGAAAAAACTATTTTCTTATTGAAATTTAACATGCATGCTGAAAATAGATTTTTTAAAATAACTTCGAATTTGTGGGCCGATAGTCAAATTCTAACCTGTTTTCTTAGTTCCATCATTTTCAAGCTATATAGTGAGTTTTCTCAGTCAATTTCCAAAATGTTCATTTATCGAATGTCATCGTCCCTCTGCCCCATGTTAAATTACCATCGGAATAATATTTGATGAAATTACATCAATACAAACATTGGGGAGGTTGACTTTTTTGTTATTGTGAAAAAGAACAATGTATTTACATTTAGTATTTTTAAAATTTAAAATGACAAAGTTCATTTGCAGAAAAACCGGGAACAGGCAGTAGTTATTGTCAACTTGTATACCAAATTTGATTACAATTTGTTACATAGTTTTTGCGCAGACACAGAATGCGAAAAATTATAAATGGCCGCCAAAGGGAGGCAAGTTATCCTAAAAATTGAATAATCGATAGACATCGTCTCGCCATGATAAACATGTATACCGAATATTGGAAGTATAAGGCTAGTTATTGCGTGGACAAGCATACATAATTAGAAAATTAAAAATTGCTGCCAAGGGGGATAAGTCATCCAAAGATTTTGATATGCTTCTTCATCTTGACGTTATAAACATGTACACTGAAGTGGGTTACAATTCATAACTTACTTATTTTGTGGACATGGATAAGAATGCAAAATTTAAAAATGGCCCAGAAGTGGTCAGCCAACGTTTGAAACTCAATAGGTTTTAATTTTAATATAAATACAGTTTAATGACATGCAATTTTAACAATTACATGTTTTCACATGCAATTTTCAATTATCTTTTCATCTTGTCAAGTTCTCTCAATAACAGTAACAAAGAACAAAACTATACAGCGGAGATATTTTGGTTTGGCATTTTCAATATTTACATATTTTTTGTTGAGAAATGATGATACTGATATCAGTACCATATTTAGAAAGAAATTGCCATTATTAGGTCCACACATTGGTTAACAACAGTATATGTGTCACTGTATAGTGTATACTGCGGCCAACTTATCAATATATATGCAAGGGAGATGATACACTTACCTAGATTCACACAGCATTTCAAAGGCATCACGTGAGAAGAAAACTCTGCTGGAAGCCATCACTACATCTGGCTTAAGGCTGTCTGGGTACAAGTATGAACTTCCATGTGGTATGTGAAACTTCTCAATTCCATGCCTGCAATCATATAATTATGTGGACAATTTATTATATTCAACAATGATATTCATGATATTGGGCAAGATCTGTGAAAACTGGAAATGATGTTATTGAGTTGATCAGCATGGGCATGATCCCAGATCAGCATGGGCAGTCCCAGATCAGCATGGGCATGATCAAAATGTTTGATAAGTGTCTTCACGTGGATCACTGAAACATCCTGTAATAGTGATATGGCTGATTATCACCCAGAGCTCCAGATAAGCTGCACATTTGCTTAAATACCCAATTAAAATTGGCAAAAACCCAATTGAAATCAGAAGTAGCAGTTTCAAAATGCAATTACAATTTGGTACATTTATCATGCTTCAGAAATCAATAAATAGACCACAAATATCATTGAATATAGCATATTTTTCTTATTTTCCATGAAAACACATCTTGGTATTTCAGTAGAATTGTCTCCAAGGAGACAATTCTAATGAAATGCCAAGACATGTTTTCATTTTGAAGCAATCTATTCAATAATTGCTGTCTGTTGATGTGTAAACAGTAGTGTGATTTTATTTTACCCAATTAAAATTGTGAAATACCCAATTGCTTCAGAAATGATGGAGTGGCAATACTCAATTACTATAGTCTGTTTCACGAAAGCTGCCCAAATTTTACGGCCATATAAACAATTCAAAAACCATATTTTTTTGATAATTAAAGTTATTTAAATTAAGTTTTAAGCTCAGTAATAGTTAATTAAACAATCAAAAACTTAATAATTAGATATAGGGGTTAATTACAATGTATATATCTGTTTCATTCCCAACTAGGGGTACTCATCAGGTGGAATATTTGGCAACCAGGACATTTATATTTTGGTTGTATTATTTTTGTTGTAAGTTACTTCTTCATTTTTTAGGAAGCATCTGAGTGTCTGCTAGATACAATTCACAAGGATAACGTCATCATGATCAGACTATGTTTAGACAACAGGCTGTTAATTGTCAACCTTCTCCCACACTAATATTCGGTATCAAGAAATGAGAATAAATGATCTTAGCATGCATGATGTGCATACACATAGTCTCTTACAAGTCTTATATGACTGACAATGTACTGTTGTTTTATGCTTTGCATTTGTATTACTTATTTGCATTATTATTATTATGACATTTATTTAACGTGAAGACTGGGCCACGATGGTACGTATGAGATACAGTACCTAAAATTGTTAAAATTAGCCAAAAGCCTACTAATGTCTACTTATTTGCATGTACATTGATGAGACTTTAATATACTTTAATAAACCATCAGACTATGACAACAGGCTGTTAATTGTCAGCCTTCTCTTACACCTTTTATTGTCATACTGTATAATAAGAACCCAGGTGGTCTGTACATGGTCATGTCAAGTTGTAAAACAATTACACTTACACTGTACATGGATTATCCATCCCTGTTCTCAACAGGGATTTTCTCAAAATTCCAAAAACAGCTTTTATTAGTGGCAGATTACTATAGTAATGAGGGGTGTTCTCATATACAATAAAATAGACAGTTTGGCAAACACAATATAGACTTGTACATAGGGAAGAAAATTGTCTAGAAAATAATGATGTTTTTTCTCTCTAAATAAACTTATTATTTCTTTTTTTATTGCAGAATGTTTTACCTGTAGGCTTATCAGTATACACATATTATAAACCATAGTAGATATAGGGGAATATAGAGACTCATCTTGACATTTTGGAATTAAAAAGACCACCAAGATTCATATTTCCCGGTATTTCCCGGTATTTCCCGCCGTCCTGGGAAATACTCTTATTTCTTGGGAAATTGCCAACCCTGCTAAAATCAGAATGGAATATTTACATCGAGAACAAATATATTCAGCCCTGAAACTAGGATAACCGGACCTGGTGCCAGGTCCATACCACACCAATGTCACTTGGCCCCTTCCCCTAAAATAGGATTACGAATAATCGTAATGCTCACATAAGGGGTATAACCAGATTCAACTGTCACATACAAAATGCCAAAGACGTATGTGAGGGCCAAGCCACGTCTCCAGTCGGAATTCCGGTAAGGATGAACGAGCAATTTGATTGCTAACTATATTAATTGGGTCGACGTTTTCGCCATCTGTGTGAGACACCGAAACACAGAGTGTCGCTAACGACATGTTTTGTTGTTGTTGTTATTTCAAACATATAGGCCGTACTTGTTTGTATTGCACTCCGTAAATTCCGCCGGTGACTTTTCGGTTTGTGTGTATCGGAACACAGTTGAAAACACGGCCAGACTTGTACCTATACAATCAAGTCCGAACTATTGAATCGATTCGCAAGCGCCTACTCGCTCATATTATGCGTTCGGACGTTCGGCACTCGGACTTTCAGCAATCTTTCGTCCAAGTATATTTCGGCCTTTTGTAGATTATAAATAAAAAAAATATTGTTTGTTTTGCGAGAAAAATATTTCGAGTCGGGGGAATTTTGGTGGGTTGGTCGTGGGAGGGGAAACATTCAATATTTTATTATACGCCCTATCCAATTGCCAAACTGAATTTCAGATTTAGTCTTATATTGAGTCAAGAACACTCACAAATGTAACAACAATACCTGTTTTCTCATACACAGCACAGGGAGTCTGTGGGGGCCATACATCACAGTCAGAAACAAATACCCATATACACTTCTCAGTTAGAACAATGGGAAACAGACAACTTACAAAAATGGATATTCAGCTCTAAATTAATTGTCTTACCAAGGTTTTTTTATCAGGATATACACGGATAAAATGGGGAAAATAGGAAACTTACAGAAATTTATGTTTTTGGTTCATATGGCAGTGACCGCATTAATGGAGCTTAAAGGTTTTGCAGCCAGTGTAAAGGAGCTTAAAGGTACATGCCCACTCAGTAGGCACAAAATGTTCTTTATAGGAATTAAATAAATGTACAATTGTGTCACTATTCCACTATTCCACCAGTTCTAAAAATTACGAGTGCCCGATATACGGATATACTGAGTGCTTCAAAAACTTTAACGCTCAGGTAAATATCTTATAATTTCTGTTTTCTTTCACGGATCAACTTCATATATGCATTGCTCTAATGGTCCCTCTACTGTCCTGTGCCAAATCCACGTTTGTCCTGCCCCCGCCAAGCCCAGGGTCAAGGTCACATACTTGGTGCTTCAAAAACTTTAACGCTCCGGTAAAAAAATAAATCACTTGGAATTTGGCCTCATTTATTATCAAAGCGATATGTGGCGCATCCGTGTTCTATGAACACATTTTCTAGTTGTCCGATAATCTGGAGGATCCCTGTAGCGCGCTTGATTTCACGAATTGTACAGCTGTTTTCGATCGGGTAACTCTGGAAAACACAGAAGTTCATTCACCACAGAAAAAATGTGGAAAATCACCATCCAAAATGTGATTTATCCTTTGTTTTTTTTTACATGGGGGTTAAAAAAACTTGTTACCTTTTGTCATCACACTTGTGAGGTCAACTTAACTACCTTTTATCACATTAAAACTGTTGACAGCTTTCACAGCTGTATATTGTGGCTGCTGCAGTAAACATTACATGACCTAGTTTCGAGATAGGGTTAAATTTGATCGGTTTGTATGCTACTCAAGTTAGTTAGTTTTTAAAAACAAATCAACTGGGATGTGTAAAATTTGAGCATACAAAGTTTCTGGCATAATGGTTATTTAAAGTAACATTGTCTGAATATAGAGAATACCAGGCTAGTGTCTTTTGATATCAAGTTTATCAGGCAAGGTTGAAAACGCGTAGGAATGGCGAAGCTTGCTGAGCCATTCCTCGCGTTTTCAGCCGAGCCTGATAAACTTGATATCAAAAGACACTTGCCTGGTATTCTATTTATCATGCCATTCGTTCAACGTCAGAAAAACACATTTATTTATTGAGTTTACCTTGATTTTGCGCTCGTTCAGTGCATCCGAATTCAAACTTGTTTACGTAACGTAACGTCGCGTGTTGACGTCATGTGACGTAAACCACCAATGAAATGACGTTGTTCTGACCGGAAGTGCCTGATAAACTTTGCACATGCTCAGAAGTGCATTGACCTGTTATAACTTTGGTTTATCAGGCAGCTGTTATCAGTGCGAGAATGCATTAATGGCATGATAAAATATATGCAATGTACTACTGATAATGTAAGTAACAATGTGACAAACACTTGTAGTCAGCACTAACTAAAAAGAGGAACGTGTATCGGCCGTATTACATACCGGCATGACCAGGGTAGACACAAATGTAATGAGCAAAGGAATGGATAGAAATAACTATAGAAACATTTTTAAGAATACACCGTTATATTTAAATACACACATTGACATGTTATAGGCAATTTGATAGGTTGAATCAGGGCTCCAGATAAGCTGCGTATTTGCTTAAATACACAATTAAAATTGCCAAAACCCAATTAAAATCAGAAGTAGCGAGTATCAAAACAATAACAAAATTGTGATACCTTTATCATGTTGCAGAAAACAATAAACAGACCACAAATATAGCATATTTTTCTTATTTTCCATGAAAACACATCTTGGTATTTCATTAGAATTGTCTCCAAGGAGACAATAAGACAATTCTATTGAAATACCAAGACATGTTTTCATTTCGAAGCACACTATTCAATAATTGCTGTCTGTTGATGTGTAAGCAGTAGTGTGATTTTATTTTACCCAATTAAAATCTTGAAATACCTAATTGCTTCAGAAATGATGGAGTGACAATACTCAATTACTAATTCCTTATCTGGAGCCCTGTTGAATAACATCTGCAGTACAATTATGCATGATTTCGACGGCATCGGGTCTGGTACCATTAGACTGGGTAACGTTACGAGTTAGTAACGTCCATAACTTGAGCGTCTGGAAAAAAAAATAATAATCAGAAATTTGTAATTCCTATGGTAACCTTTTATCTGAATTGAATAGTTTTCCTTCTTTATTGATTTATTTTGTTTGAAATTTGCTGTTCCACTGAATTTACGAAACCCATGTCGTTAGGTGTTCCGAAACTGATTGATCGAGGCTACATTAGGGAATACCATAGGCACTTTTATGAATGTCAGACGCTCTTTAAATCATACCCAATTTTACTCTTATATTAAATATCTAGAAGGTAGGACACTCTCCATCTTTCAACGAACGGAAATGGTACTAGTGTACCTTGGGCCCTGCTCGCTTCCTCGGTAATTCAGGGGCAGGGGGTGGGGGGGGGGCGGCCCCCCCAATAATTATGTATTAAAGCACATATTATCATCCTCAAACTTGCTGAGAATGCAGGAAATGGCGTTTCACTCCTCTTAGAGTTAACAAATTTCAGGGGGAGCATGCCCCCGGACACCCCTAGCAACATCCAGGCCCTTTGGGTCCTGAAGACTGGGACCTGAGAATGCAGGAAATGGCGTTTCACACCTCTTACATTTTCAAAATTTACTGTGGAGCGAACCCCTCTAGCAACATCGGGCCATTTGGGCCCTCAAGACTGGGCCCTGAGGGTTTAGGAAATGGTGTTTCACGCCTCTTAGATTTAAAAACTTTTCGGGGGAACATGCCCCCGGACCCCACTAGCAAGGGCCACTCACGATTGACTCCCCCAATAATTTTCCCGTTCCGCCGCCTTAGTAATTGTAATGCGCGAGAAGGCAGGGATCTTGCTCAGGGGCAGATCCAGGATTTCTGGTTAGGGAGGGGGCGGCGGGACTACTGAATTGAAATAGTTTACTATATTTTCAAACTAGCACAGTTTGTTCGTCGACCGAGTGGAGCTCGGGAGACTGCTAGGTGGGTCCGGCGGTATGCCATCCGGAATATTTTTGATATCTACACCCCATTTTGCTGCGTTCTGACGTTTACCCCTACTTGAATCCGCTCTTGCTGCTGGTCGCAGCCTTCGCTCGCGTTACTGAATAGGCGAGCTGGGCCCAAGGTAATTAATCCACTTCCGTTAATACATTTAATATGAGAGTAAAATTTGGTATGATATAAAGAGGCATCTGTCGTTCATACCACAAAGTGCCTCTGGGGCATACCAGGCTAGTGTATTTTGGTTTATCAGGCAAGGCTAGGAAATGCGTGCTTCGTAATGACTACCTATCAAAAGACACTAGCATGGTTTTTGTCCCGCCTGCTTTAGCTGAAGCGGGACATAGGCATAGCTTTTCCGTCGGCGTAGGCGGCGGCGTTAACAATTCATGTTAATTTTTAGCCAGGCTATTGGATTGGCGAAAGCCGGGCGGGCGGGCGGCGTCCACAATCAATGTTAAGTTTTCCTGTTTGAGTCCATTTCTTTGTTACTGTACCACCTAATACCACCAAACTTTCACATCTTCATAATCAAGGGGTGCCCACCACATATCACTATCCAACATGTGACTTTTTTTTTAACTTGACCCATTTTTTCCGCGCAGTCGACTTTTCAATGTTAAGTTTTCGCGTTTACAATGTTAAGTTTTCGTGTTTAAGTCCATTTCTTTGGTACCGTACCACCTAGGACCACCAAACTTTCACAGCTTCATAACCAAGGGGTGCCTACCACATACAACTATCCAACATGTGACCATTTTTTTACCTTCACCTATTATTTCTACGTAATTGACTTAGCCATTTTCAACGTTAACTTTTTAACGTACGTCTGGTTAAAGTTTTTCGGTTAAAACTTTTTTGTTATACTATATCTCTGCAACTGCTTCGCCCATTACTTTGAAACTTCACATGGGTGTTTATCATCATCCATATTTTCCTTCTAACCCCAAACCGTTTGGCCCCTGTGCCCAATGTCAAGGTCAAATTACTTTGAATTGTTTTGTTAAATATTTTTGTGTACTATATCTCTGCAACTGCTTCACCCATTACCTTGATACTTCACATGGGTGTTTATCATCATTGTCGCACCCGCTTGCGGAAAGCACGATATTGTCGGCATTTTGGCATACGCCCGTCCTTCTGTCCGTGTGTCCAAGTGTCTATGCTTGGAAAAAAACCTGGCCTTCGTGGCTTTGCCTCGTTTCTTGTTTTGCGTTTAGCTCAGTTTCCAGAAAACTATAAGTCCTACGACCTCCGTACTTGGTATACATCAACACTGTAGTGTAACCATCTCACAAAGAGGGAGCCCATGTGACCTTGACCCTGTTTTCATGGTTCATTGACCTACTTTTCACATGCATTCAATGTTAAGTTTTTCGTTTAAGTCTAAAACTTAACGCTCAGGTTCATTCATTGTAACTTCTGTTTCCCTCAATGGAATGCTTTAATATTCCATACATGCATTTGTAACAACATCCCGCATCATTCTACAGAAAGCCCACGGTGCCCGTTAACTCCGGGTTTGGAAAACTTAACGCTCAGTTTAATTTATTACAACTTCTGTTTCCCTTGATGGAATTCTTCTGTATACATCAACACTGTGGTGTAACCATCTCACACAGAGGGAGCCCATGTGACCGTGGCCTAGTTTTCATGGTTCCAACGTCAGTTTTTGCATTTGACTATGTTTCTAAAACTTAACGCTCAGGTTAATTTGTTGTAACTTCTGTTTCCCTCAATGGAATGCTTTAATAATCCATACATGCATTTAAAACAACATCCCGCACAATTCTACAGAAAGCCCATGGTGCCCGCTAACCCCAAAAGTCAAGGTCACAGGCTTATAAAATTCCGGGTTTGGAAAACTTAACGCTTGGTTTAATTTATTATAACTTCTGTTTCCCTTGACGGAATGCTTTAATACTTCTTAGGTGTAAACTATAGCAACATCTGGCATGATTCTACAGAAAGCCCATGGTGGCCGCTAAAACCAAGGTCACAGGCTTAGAAAATGCTCAGTTTTGAAAACTTGGGTTGGGTTAATTTATTGTAACTTCTGTTTCCCTTGATTGAATGTTTTAATATTTCATACATGTATTTGTAAGAACATTCCGCATCATCTGCAGAAAGTTCTTGGTTTCCGGTAATCCCAAGGTCAAGGTCACGGACTTCAAAAATGTCTAGTATACTATAGAAATTTAGCATCGGTGCCAGGAGATACATGTCATTGGAGGCATTCTTGTTTGTGTTTAGCTGTGTTTGTTGGAAAATAAGTGTTTTGGTTTCAGTTTATTATCCTCTCGCATAGCGAAAAGGGGTGTGCCAAATCCATGACCGTCCAACCCCCGCTGATCCCAAGGTCAAGGTCAAATATTTAGTCTCTTTACAAAACTTAACATCAGAGAAATAAGTTATAGCTTCTATTTCCTTCATTGAAAATTCTTAATATTTTACTTGTGCATTCCTCTAAGGTTGTACTATCATGCTGTGACAAATCTACAACCGTCCAACCCCCGCTGATCCCAAGGTCAAGGTCACATACTTAGTGACTTAGTAACTTCTATTTCTTTCATCGAAAATTCTTAATATTTCATGCATGCATTCCTCTAAGGCTCTACTATCATGGTGTGACAAATTCCCGCTGATGTCGAGGTCAAGCTCACATACTTAGTATCTTTACAAAACTTAACATCAGAGAAATCGGTTATAACTTCTATTTTCTTGCTCAGATCTGCTTCACATTTCACACATGCATTGCTTCAATGGACCTCTACCACCTGTGACAAATTCACGTTCATGCTTCTCCCGCTAAGCCCAGAGTCAAGGTCATAAGCCCTACACTTGGAAATCTTTACATATTTTAGGGGTATCTGGGCCCACGCGGGGGTTATTCCGTAAGCCTCGCTTACTGACCAATCTAGTTTTAGCAGAATACGCATTGATTATCGAAAGTGGGAGTACAAAATATGCACCTTATCTGGAGCTCTGGCTCTAGGCACAACACTGGTATTTCCTCTATAACCATGATAACCAGGCGGATCCAGGATTTCGGGTTAGGGGGGGCGTAGCTATTTTGCAATACTTGACTATATTATCGAACGTGCTAGGGGGTTCCGGGGGCATTCCCCCCCGGAAATTTTTTGAAATCTGCATCGCATTTCCTGCGTTCTGGCGCATTTTGGAGCAAAAAAAACCCCAATAAACAATAAATTCACAACGTGAACGTAGAAACGTGTCTTGTAACTTGTAAAAAATCTTTACTCGGCGAATTTTAGGGAGGGGCGTGCGCCGGGTCCGCCCCCCCTGAATCCGCCCTTGATAACAGTATTAACCCTCGATTCGCGGGAGACGAAAATTGTTGTCTGTTGTTTTTCATTTTTGCCTTAATTCTTAACAAAAAACCTTTTTGACTGCACATGAGAATCGTCTCCAGTGGAGACGATTCTCATGCGCTGCCAAAACAGGTTTTTATCAAGAAATATTTAAAATAAAACAGACGACAAAATTTAATTCAGCTTAGTACGGGTTAGGATTAATATAGAAAGTGCAGATTGTGAAACAGTCTAGTATAGTATACACAGTCAAACCTGTGAATAAAGGCCAGCTTTGGGAAGAGAAAAATCTGGCCTTTGTTCACAGGTGGTATTTATGGTATACTGGAGTCAGTTTGTCTGTCCGGGCTAACGTCCGGGGGTTTGAGAGCTTAGGGGCTTGGTTAGGAACAAAAGATTCCTTTGTTATATTCCGTAAGCTCATAAACTCTATTGTTATTTAGGGGCTTTTTCTTTGTTCTTCAAACAATGGAAATACCCCATAAACCCAAAATGTTGGAACGCCCGTGCGTGCGTCCGTAAACTTAACATCAGAGAAAAACTTCTATTTCCTTCATCTAAAATGCTTAATATTTCACACATGCATTCCTGTAAGGCTCTACTATCATGCTGTACCAAATCTACGACCGTCCAACCCCCGCTGATCCCTAAGTTCAAGGTCACATACTTAGTGACTTAGTAACTTCTATTTCTTTCATCGAAAATTCTTAATAGTTCATGCATGCATTCCTCTAAGGCTCTACATCATGCTGTGACAAATTCCCGCTGAGGTCAAGGTTACATAGTTAGTCTCTTTACAAAACTTAACATCAGAGAAATCAGTTATAACTTCTATTTCCTTGCTCGGATCTGCTTCACATTTCACACACGCATTGTTCCAATGGACCTCTACCACCCTGTGACAAATTCACGTTCATGCCGCTCCCGCTAACCCCAGAATCAAGGTCACAAGCCCACACACTTGGAAATTTTTACATATTTTAGGGGTACCTGGGCCCACGCTTGGGGTATTCCGTAAGCCTCGCTTACTGACCAATCTAGTTGTGTACAGGTTCATTTATGTAGTGCCCCGTGCAGGCACCGGGGCGGGATCAACTGATCCTGAGAATAGTGCTGCAGTAGCCATTGCTTGTCGTAAAAGGCGACTAAACTGGCTTAACGATTGGGTTCATACTTTCCGGAACCCACTATACCGGATTTGGCCCTCATGTACATTTTTGGCTTTCTTGTATGTGAGAGTTGAGTCGGGCTATGCCCCATATATAAAAGTAAGATTAGCGCTAATCCTATTACTTTTAGGGGATGGGATAAATGATGCTTGTGTGGCGAGGGCCTGGCACCAGATCAGGTTGTTCTAATTTCACGACTGAATATATATTTTGATTGTAAATATTGAGTTCTGAAGTTGGGATTTACCCCCCTCGGACAGGTGGATACGGGACACGACCCCGTTGACCCGTCTGCGTGTAGACTCCCTGAGGCTTGTACCTCTATGTCAGAAATGCGGACGTTAAACCCTATTCACTCACTCACTCACTCACTCATTTATGTAGTAATTGAATAATTGGGAAACAAAAGCGTGGCTGCTGTAGACAGGTAATTGCTACATGTATTCAGAAGTGCAGGTATTTCCTGGACTCCTGGGCCCGTTTCACTAAACGTCGTACGACTAAAATGTTCGTAAGTGCAAATTTAAGATCGTCTGTAAATTTCAATTGATGGATTTACATTTATTGGGCATAGGCTGCACATGCAGCCTATGCTCAATAAATGTAAATCCAACAGCCTATGCTCAATAAATGTAAATCCAATAATTGTTTACAAGAAAACATTGTTAATATGAAATTTACAGACTATCATAATTTTGCACTTACGAACATTTTAGTTGTAAGATGTTTAGTGAAACGGGCCCCAGTTTTCTGCGTCCATGATGCGCAAAATTGAGCGAGGATGCATCCCCGGGACCCACCAAATCTCAGCGGCTCAATTTTGCCTTTTTCGGTATTTTTCTTCAATGCGTAATAAACCCGTTCACTTTCAACAGAAAAGCCAAAACACGTTTGTAAAATTTGAGACCCCCAAAAATCAACAGGGACCCAAGTTGCGAAGGTAACTCTTGTAATCTACTCCTGTACCGTCCGTAGGCCTACGGACGGTACGGGAGTAGATTACAAGAGTTGCCGTTCGCAACTACAGGGACCCCATCACAGAAATATTGGGGGTCCTGGGACTCCCATTTAAAAAATCCTAGGGAAAACCCTGATTTGAATTCCGGATTTGCTATGAAAGTTTTGTTGACTTTCGACATCATTTACATAAAAAATCACAATCTGAGTAAATATATTTTTTATGAACAATCGCACATCTTCTTAGGTGCAAAATCACATGGCTTGTCTCTAACCGGGTTACAGCCACAGGTAGAAGACTCGGACGTGTGACCAAAAAAATGCCCATTAAAAGAAGGGATTTTTTAATGGACATTTTTGGATAAATAACGTGGATGTGGATAAACAACATGGATAAATAACGTGGATGTGGATAAACAACGTGGACAAATGACATGGATAATAAAGGACAAATAAACAATGCGGGTGAATATAACATGGATAAGTGAGACGGATAAATGACATGTAATTTATAAGGATATATATAAACATGGATAAGCGCCAGAGAAGTACACTCCGAAAATGCCGGGTCCAAGTTGTCAAAGACTTGATTATCGATGATGTCTTCGATTCCATTGAGGGTCAGGAGATATTCACATCAATCATGTTGGAGACCATTAAGGTAATTATGAATCATGCTAAATATATCGCAGGTAGAAGACTCGGACATGTGATATAACAAAAATCCCATTGTCCCACCCACTTTGAGGGAGAAATTTTCAATTTAAGAATAAATTAATTAATTTTTCTTACACTGAATTTAGGCTGTGATAATGTAATAAATTCAGTATAATAATTCTGCCTACTTTTAATCATCAAATATATGCAGTCGCTAGTTTCTATATGAAATAATCCATATACATGTAGGAAAAAAAAAATGATTACTCCCTCAAAGTATGCTTTGCTAGATAAGTATGCTTAGTAATTTTGGTGAAATCGGCTACTGGTGTCGTATTATTCACAGTAGGAGACGTAGAGTACAGTAGGGGCCAATAAATTAGTAAAATTCGGCAACACATGCCTTCAATACTATTGGGCCAATAAATGGGTAAAATTCGGCAATACATGCTTTCAATACTATTGGGCCAATAAATGGGTAAAATTCGGCAATACATGCCTTCCCTACTATTGTGCCAATAAATGGGTAAAATTTAGCAATACATGCCTTCCATACTATTGTGCCAATAAATGGGTAAAATTCAGCAATACATGCCTTCCATACTATTGGGCCAATAAATGGGTAAAATTCAGCAATACATGCCATACTATTAGGCCAATAAATGGGTAAAATTTGGCAATACATGCATTCCATACTATTGAACCAATAAATGGGTAAAATTCGGCAACACATGCGTTCAATACTATTGGGCCAATAAATGGGTAAAATTCAGCAATACATGCCTTCCATACTATTGGACCTATAAATGGGTAAAATTCGGCAACACCTTCCATACTATTGGACCAATAAATGGGTAAAATTCTGCAACGCCTTCCATACTATTGGACCAATAAATGGGTAAAATTCAGCAATACATGCCTTCAATACTATTGTGTCAATAAATGGGTAAAATTCAGCAATACATGCCATACTATTGGGCCAATAAATGGGTAAAAATTGGCAATACATGCATTCCATACTATTGGGCCAATAAATGGGTAAAATTAGGCAACACATGCCTTCAATACTATTGGGCCAATAAATGGGTAAAATTCAGCAATACATGCCTTCCATACTATTGTGCCAATAGATGGGTAAAATTCAGCAATACATGCCTTCCATACTATTGTGCCAATAAATGGGTAAAATTCAGCAATACATGCCTTCCATACTATTGGGCCAATAAATGGGTAAAATACACCAATACATGCCTTCCATACTATTGGGCCAATAAATGGGTAAAATTCAGCAATACATGCCTTCCATACCATTGGGTCAATAAATTGGTAAAATTCGGCAATACATGCCTTCCATACTATTGTGCCAATAAATGGGTAAAATTTGGCAACACAAGCCTTCCATACTATTGTGCCAATAAATTGGTAAAATTCGGCAACACATGCCTTCCATACTATTGTGCCAATAAATGGGTAAAATTCGGCAACACAAGCCTTCAATACTATTGGGCCAATAAATTGGTATAAATTCAGCAATACAATAAATGGTAAAATCGCAAACTGCCTTCCATACCATTGTGCCAATAAATGGGTAAAATTCACAATAGCCTTCCACTATTGCCAATAAATGGGTAATTGGCAAACATGCCTTCCATACCATTGTGCCAATAAATGGGTAAAATTCAGCAATACATGCCTTCCATACTATTGGACCAATAAATGGGTAAAATTCGGCAACACATGCCTTCAATACTATTGGGCCAATAAATGGGTAAAATTCAGCAATACATGCCTTCCATACTATTGGACCTATAAATTGGTAAAATTTGGCAACGTCTTCCATACTATTGGACCAATAAATGTGTAAAATTCAGCAATACATGGCCCCGTGCAGGCACCGAGGCGGGATCAACTGATCCTGAGAATAGTGCTGCTGTAGCCATTGCTTGTCGTAAAAGGCGACTAAACTGGCTTAACGATTGGGTTCATACTTTCCGGAACCCACTATACCGGATTTGGCCCTCATGTACATTTTTGGCTTTCTTGTATGTGAGAGTTGAGTCAGGCTATGCCCCATTATAAAAGTAAGATGGCGCTAATCCTATTACTTTTAGGGATGGGATAAATGATGCTAGTGTAGCGAGGGCCTGGCACCAGATCAGGTTGTTCTAATTTCAGGACTGAATATATATTTTGATTGTAAATATTGAGTTCTGAAGTTGGGATTTACCCCCCTCGGATAGGTGGATACGGGACACGACCCCGTTGACCCGTCTGCATGTAGACTCCCTGAGGCTTGTACCTCTATGTCAGAAAATCGGACGTTAAACCCTATTCACTCACTCAGCAATACATGGGTAAAATTCAGCAATACATGCATTCCATACTATTGGGCCAATAAATGGGTAAAATTCAGCCATACATGCCTTCAATACTACTGGGCCAATAAATGGGTAAAATTCAGCAATACATGCCGCCATACTATTGGGTCAATAAATTGGTAAAATTTGGCAATACATGCATTCCATACTATTGGGCCAATAAATGGGTAAAATTCAGCAATACATGCCTTCCATACTATTGTGCCAATAAATGGGTAAAATTCGGCAACACAAGCCTTCAATACTATTGGGCCAATAAATGGGTAAAATTCGGCAATACATGCCATACATACTATTGGGCCAATAAATGGGTAAAATTCGGCAATACATGCCATACATACTATTGGGCCAATAAATGGGTAAAATTCGGCAACACATGCCTTTCATACTATTGGGCCAATAAATGGGTAAAATTCAGCAATACATGCCATACTATTGGGCCAATAAATGGGTAAAATTCGGCAACACATGCCTTCAATACTATTGGGCCAATAAATGGGTAAATTTCACAACACATGCCTTTATACAGTGAAGCCTCTCTAAACCGAACACCCTATCAGAGCTTCAGATAAGGTGTGTATTTGGTGTATTTACACACTTATCTTAGCAGAATACGCATTGATTATCAAAAGTGGGAGTACAAAATACTCACAGCAATGTGAAAATCTGCATTGATTTTCAAATTGAGTAGTGCACTTACTGTAATACATTTGAAAATTTACTTAGCTGAACTGCAAAAAGCAAACAGTGTTTGCTTTTTGCAGCTGAAAAAAGTGAATTTATCAATTTGTTTTATTTTTCATCATTCGTTCCCTATTTAATAAGGAAGAAAATCAATAATACATTTGTAAAAGTTAAATACGCATTGAATTTGAAATCTGGCGGTATCATACTCTTTAGATACACAACTTATCTGGAGCTCTGCCCTGTAAATCGCTTTATTGGTAATTTTGTGGGTTGATTTGTTATTTATCTCTGTTGGTAATTTCTGTTTGTGAGTGCAAAGCAAGCTCCAGATAAGGAATTAGTAATTGAGTATTGTCACTCCATCATTTCTGAATGAACAATTGGGTATTTCATAAAAATGTAATGGGTAAACTAAAATCACACTACTGTTTACACATCAACAGACAGCAATTATTGAATAGTTTTCTTCTAAATGAAACAAGTATTGGCATTTCATTAGAATTGTCTCCTTGGAGACAATTCTAATGAAATACCAAAATGTGTTTTCATGGAAAAATAAGAAAATATGCTATATTTGTGGTCTGTTTATTGTTTTCTGTAGCATGATACAGATACCTCAAATTTTTCATTGCTTTTTGATACTCATTACTTCTGATTTCAATTGGGTTTTTGGCAATTTTAATTGGGTATTTACGCAAAATACGCACCTTATCTGGAGCTCTGTACCTCTGTTGGTAATTTCTGTTTGTGAGTGTAAAACATGTGGTCACATGCCTGACCTCCCAGAGTGTCCAGTTGGAGAGGTTCCACTGTATCTGGAGCTCTGAGTGAATCAGTCTTTTGTGTGTCCATGATTAACAGACCACCAGACTGACAACCTAGTTTTGCCCATTTATTGGAAATTTGCTTGGTTAAAGTTGTTGGTCAAGTTTTTAGCTCACCTGCACGAAGTGCAAAAGAGCTTATGGCATACCCCCGGCGTCGTCAGCGTCGGCGTCCACAAACTTAACGTTGGGGTAAATGTCTTACACATGTATAACTTCTGTTTCCTTTCATGGAACACCTTGATATTTCATACATGCATTCCTCAGATGACCCTCTATCATCTGTCAAATCCACGACCCATCACCCAACCCTTATCCCAAGGTCAAGGTCACAAACTTAGCATGTTCATAAACTTAACGTTGGGGTAAATGTTGTGTAACTTCTGTTTCTTTACAGGGAACGCTTTGATATTTCATACATGCATTCATCTGTTGATCCTCTATTGTGCTACAGCAAATACATGACCCACCCCTTTTCCCAAGGTCAAGGTCATAAACTTAGCACATTCATACATGCATTCCTCATGTGAATAGCTATCATGCTGTAGAAAATCACCAACTTAGTGCGTTCATAAACTTAACATTGGGTTAAATTTTTTATAAATTCTGTTTTCAGAGAGCGCATTGATATTTCATACATGCATTCATCTTAATATGCTATATTATGCTATAGCAAATCCACGACCCACCTTCCACCACTGACCCCAATGTCAAGGTCCACCGCACATCCCTTAACCCAAGGTCAAGTTATATAATATTCATGTATTTATACGCCCGTTTGAAAAAACGGGACGTATTACGGATGGGTGGGCGGGCGGGATTGCGGTCGCAGCTTGTCCACACAATAACTAGAGTTATACTTGACGTATTTGAACCAAATTCGGTATAGATGAAGAAGCCTATTGATTTTCAAAAATTTCTGATGACTTATCTCCCCTTGGTGGCCATTTTTATTTTTCGCACTGTATCCTTGTCCACGCGATAACTCAAGTTCTACTTCACCGCTCGTAACCAAATTTGGTATACATTTGTACATGTTTATCACGGCAAGACAAAGAACCCTATTTATTTTCAAAAATTCAAACCGTTCACCAATCGTAACCAAATTCGGTATACATGTTTATCATGGCAAGATGAAGTAGCACGCGATAACTGAAGTTCTACTTCACCGATCGTAACCAAATTCGGTATACATATTTATCACGGCAAGATGAAGAAGCCTATTTATTTTCAAAAAATTCCAATTACTTATCTCCCCTTGGCGGCCATTTTTATTTTTCGCACTCTGTATCCTTGTCCACGCAATAACTCAAGTTCTACTTCACCGATCATAACCAAATTCGGTATACATGTTTATCATGGCAACATGAAGAAGCATATTTATTTTCAAAAAGTTCCAATTACTTATCTCCCCTTGGCGGCTATTTTTGTCTCGCCCGCGAAGCGGAAAGCGAGACATTGGTTTTGCTTTTCCGGAGTCGGTGTCGGCGTCATCATTCAATGTTAAGTTTTCGTGTTACGGTCATTACTTGAACACCTTATCAGCTACAGTCAGCAAACTTTATACATACCTTTACTATGATATGTAGATGAATATAGGACTATTAAAAAAAATTCCGGGCTCCAGGGTCAAGGTCAAACTCTATTTCTTTCTATGCTACAAACTGAACATTAATGCATGAAGACCCGTTTTCTCGTGCGCTCTGTACACCTTACCTGTAGAGAGAACAATAGCCTTCTCCAGTTGAACACCTGTGCATGTTGTGCAAGCATGTGCAAATTTCCACATTGACCACTGAATGTCCAGCTAAATTATTACAGGTAATTTATACAGGTAAATTATTATACCTGGGTATTACATTTCCGTAAACTGTGTTGACAATATTGTGGCAATATCTGGACCTGTGCAGATATGATATGTAGATAAATATAGGACTATTATAAAAATTCTGGGCTCCAGTAGCGAGCATTATTTTTTTGTAGCCAGGTTTTTTTTAAAAAAAATCCAGGCTATTGGATTGGCGAAAGCCGGGCGGGCGTGTTTGAGTCCATTTCTTTGTTACTGTACCACCTAGGACCACCAAACTTTCACAGCTTCATAATCAAGGGGTGCCCACCACATATCACTATCCAACATGTTACTTTTTTTTTAACTTGACCCATTTTTTCCGCGCAGTCGACTTAGCCATTTTCAATGTTAAGTTTTCGCGTTTACAATGTTATGTTTTCGTGTTTAAGTCCATTTCTTTGGTACTGTACCACCTAGGACCACCAAACTTTCTACGTAATTGACTTAGCCATTTTCAACGTTAACTTTTTAACGTACGTCTTGTTAAAGTTTTTTAGTTAAAACTTTTTTGTTATACTATATCTCTAGGTGTTTATCATCATCCATATTTTCATTCTAACCCCCAACCGTGTGGCCCCTGTGCCCAATGTGAAGGTCAAATTACTTTGATTTTTTTTTGTTAAAGTTTTTTCGTGTACTATATCTGTGCAACTGCTTCACCCATTACCTGGATACTTCACATGGGTGTTTATCATCATTGTCGCACCCGCTTGCGGAAAGCGCGATATCATTGGCATTTTGGCATACGTCCGTCCGTACGTCCGTGTGTCCGGTTAAAGTTTTTCGTTAAAGTTTTTCCATCTACTATATCTATTTTTTAGCTCACCTGAGCGAAGCTCATGTGAGCTATTGTTACCGCAATGTGTCCGTCGTCCGTCGTCGTCGTCCGTGAACATTTTCAAACGTCTTCTCCTCGGTAACCATTGGGCCTATGGTCACCAAACTTCATGGTCATGATCCTTAGGTAGGGGGATTACAAAATTGTTAAAATGACGTCATTACGTAATCCAAGATGGCCGCCGTCTAAAAATAGCACAAATTCTTAAAAAATCTCTTCTCAAGAACCGCCAACTGGATTTCGACAAAACTTGGTAGGAATGATCGATGTACATTGCTCTTTCAAAGTTGTTAAAATGGTGACCCTGGGGTGGGGTAAAAAATGGGCGTGGCCCGTGGTCAAATTGGGGTCAAATTTTATTTTTTTTTTGTTTTTTTGACTGAATATGGTCATTTCATATATCAAATTGAAGGTATCAATGAGGCGATCACTCTGGTGCATTTTTTGTCGAAATCGGATTGTTATGTCATCCAAGATGGCCGCCGAAAGGTCAAAAGGTCGTTCTTTTTATTAGAGATTTTCAAAATTCTTCTTTTCACATGAACGCCGCTTGGCCCATGGTAGCCAAACGATTAAAAAAGTTATGGTCCATGGGTGAAGCCGTTTTCAGATTTGTTAAAATGGAGGTCATCGCTAATCCAAGATGGCCGCTGTCTTAATAAAAATAGCATAAATTCCTAAAAAATAAAAAAATCTTCTCAGGAACCGCTAGCGGATTTCGACGAAACTTGGTAGGAATGATCGATGTACATTGCTCTTTCAAAGTTGTTAAAATGGTGACCCCGGGGTCAAAAATGGGCGTGGCCCGTGGGGTTAAATTTTATTTTTGACCGAATATGGTCATGTTATATATCAAATCGAAGGTATCAATGAGGTGATCACTCGGGTACATTTTTTGTCCAAATCGGATTGTTATGTCATCCAAGATGGCCGCCGAAATGTCAAAAGGTCGTTCTTTTATTAGAGATTTCAAAATTCTTCTTCACATGAACCGCTTGGCCCATGGTAGCCAAACTTAAAAGTTATGGTCCATGGATGAAGCCTTTTCAGATTTGTTAAAATGGAGGTCATCGCTAATCCAAGATGGCCGCCATTTAAAAATAGCATAAATTCTTAAAAAATCTTCTTCTCATGAACCGCTTGCCGGATTTCGACAAAACTTGGTAGGAATGATCGATGTACATTGCTCTTTGAAAGTTGTTAAAATGGTTACCCCGGGGTCAAAAATGGGGGTGGCCCGTGGGGTCAAATTTTATTTTTGACTGAATATGGTCATGTCATATATCAAATTGAAGGTATCAATGAGGCGATCACTCTGGTGCAATATTTGTCTGAATCGGATGATTATGTCATCCATGATGGTCACCAAAAGGTCCATTTATTCAAGATTTTTAACGTCTTTTTCTCAGGAACCACATGGCCGATGCTGGGTAAAGCATTTTCAGATTTTGTAAAATGAGAGTCATCGCTTAATCCAAGATGACCGCCATCTAAAAATAGCATTTTTTTCAAAATTTTTTTACATGAACTCAATGTCACATTCTCCTCTGGTGTTCATGGAATCAGGTGAGCGAATTAGGGCCATCATGGCCCTCTTGTTTAGTGTCCATGCCTCGCCCCAAGGCGCGACATGCAGGCCACGGCCATCTAGTCTACAAAAAATGGGTATAATTATGTTATCCAAGTGTCTATGCTTGGAAAAAACCTGGCCTTCGTGGCTTTGCCTCGTTTCTTGTTCATTTTTAAACTTTTTTTTTTTTAAACTTTTTTTCCATTTTTAGCCAGGAAAAAAAATCAAGGCTATTGGATTGGCGAAAGCCAGGCAGGCGGGCGGCGTCCATAATCAATGTTAAGTTTTCGTGTTTGAGTCCATTTCTTTGTTACTGTAACACATAGGACCAAGAAACTTTCACAGCTTCATAATCAAGGGGTGCCCACCACATATCACTATCCAACATGTTACCTTTTTTTGAACTTGACCCATTTTTTCCGCGCAGTCAATGTTTTCGCGTTTACAATGTTAAGTTTTCGTGTTTAAGGTCCATTTTCTTTGGTTATGTACACCTTAGGTCCACAAACTTTCACAGCTTCATTATCAAGCGGGTTGCCACCCATATCGCTATCCAACATGTTACCTTTTTTTGAACTTGACCCATTTTTTCCGCGCAGTCAATGTTTTCGCGTTTACAATGTTAAGTTTTCGTGTTTAAGTCCATTTCTTTGGTACTGTACCACTAGGTACACAAACTTTCACAGCTTCATAACCAAAGGGGTGCTACCACTACAACTAACATTTGGACATTTTTGTCGCGCCCGCTTGCGGGAAAGCGCGATATAGTAGACGACTTTAGCGTACGTACGTACGTCGTGTGTCCGGTTAAAGTTTTTGGTTAAGTTATTTGGTTATGTTTTTTGGTTAAAGTTTTTGGTTAAGTTCTTTGGTTAAAGTTTTTGGTTATGTTTTTTGGTTAAGTTTTTTGGTTTTTAAAGTTTTTCTTAAAGTTTTTTGTTATACTAATATCTCGCAACTGCTTTGCCCATTACCTTGAAGAAACTCACATGTACGTACATACGTACGTACGTGTCCGGTTAAAGTTTTTGGTTAAGTTGGTTTGGTTAAGTTTTTTGGTTTTAAAGTTTTTTGGTTAAGTTCTTTGGTTAAAGTTTTTTGGTTTTTTTTTTAAAGTTTTTTGGTTAAATGTTTTTTGGTTAGTTGTTTTTTGTTAAAGTTTTTGTTAAATTTTTTCGGTTATACTATATCTCTGCAACTGCTTTGCCCATTACCTTGAAACTTCACATGGGTGTTTATCATCATCTATATTTTCATTCTACCCCCCTCCCGTGCGGCCCCTGTGCCCAATGTCAAGTTCAAATTACTTTGAAGTTTTTGGTTAAGAATTTTTTGGTTTTTTGTTAAAGTTTTTGGTTAAATTTTTTGGTTAAAGTTTTTTGTTGTACTATATCTCTGCAACTGCTTTGCCCATTACCTTGAAACTTCATATGGGTGATTATCATCATCTATATTTTCATTCTACCCCCTCCCCCTCCCGTGCGGACCCCTGTGCCCAATGTCAAGGTCAAATTACTTTGAAGTTTTTTGTTTTTAAGTTCTTTTGGTTAAAGTTTTTCTTAAAGTTTTTGGTTAAGTTTTTTGGTTAAGTTTTGTGGTTAAAGTTTTGCGGTTAAAGTTTTCGGTTAAGTATTTTGGTTAAAGTTTTTTGTTATACTATATCTCTGTAACTGCTTTGCCCATTACCTTGAAACTTTCACATGGGTGTTTATCATCTTTCTATATTTTCATTCTACCCCCCTCCCGTGCGGCCCCTGTGCCCAATGTCAAGGTCAAATTACTTTGAAGTTTTTGGTTAAGTTTTTTGGTTAAAGTTTTTGGTTAAGTTTTTTGGTTAAAGTTTTTCGTTATATTAATATATCTCTGCAACTGCTTTGCCCCATTACCTTGAAACTTCATATGGGTGTTTATCATCATCTATATTTTTCATTCTACCCCCACCCCCTCCCATGCTGGCCCCTGTGCCCAATGTCCAAGGTCAAATTACTTTGAAGTTTGTTTTTGGTTAAGTTCTTTGGTTAAAGTTTTTGGTTAAGTTTTTTGGTTAAGTTTTTTGGTTAAAGTTTTTGGTTAAGTTTTTTGGTTAAGTTTTTCGTTATACTATATCTTTTTTTTTTGTGTCCATGCCTCGCCACAAGGCACGACATGCAGGCCGCGGCCATCTAGTTTTTACCTTCACCTATTATTTCTACGTAATTGACTTTTTAACTTTTTCGGCATTTTGGCATACGTCCGTCCGTACGTCCGTACGTCCGTGTGTCTGGTTAAAGTTTTTTGGTTAAAGTTTTTCCATCTACTATATCTATTTTTTTAGTGTCCATGCCTCGCCCCAAGGCTACGGCCATCTAGTCTACAAAAAGTGGGTATAATTATGTTATCCAAGTGTCTATGCTTGGAAAAAACCTGGCCTTCGTGGCTGTGCCTCGTTTCTTGTTGTCTAGTAGCATAAGGTCGTAAGTGCTATATACCGACTATTATCATATACTAAAACAATTATTGACTAGTGAGCCATAGAATATAATCTGATATTCTATGGCTCACTAGTCAATAATTGTATAATATGTTCGGGCCAGTGAAAATTGCTTTCTGGCCCAGGCTCGAGGTCAAGGCGGCGGGACAAGGCGAGACATTTGATTCCGTGGAATTCTGTTATTTTTCGCACTCTGTATCCTTGTCCACGCAATAACTCAAGTTCTACTTTACCGATTTTAACCAAATTCGGTATACATGTTTATCACGGCAAGATGAAGAAGCCTATTTATTTTCAAAATTTCCAATTAATTATCTCCCCTTGGCGGCCATTTTTATGTTTCTCACTCTGTATCCTGGTCCACGCAATAACTCAAGTTCTACTTCACTGATCGTAAACAAATTTGGTATACATGTTTATCATGGCAAGACAAAGAAGCCTATTGATTATGAAAGATTTCCAATGACTTATCTCCCCTTGGTGGCCATTTTTATATTTCGCACTCTGTATCCTTGTCCACACAATAACTCAAGTTCTACTTCACCGATCGTAAACAAGTTTGGTGTACATGTTTATCACGGCAAGACGAAGAAGCCTATTTATTTTGACAGATTGTGACCAAATTCAATATACATGTTTATCACGGCAAGAACCCTATTAATTGTCAGTGAGTTATCTCCCCTTGTTAACTGGCCTTGCCTCGACGGGCGTATATGGTGACCTTCGGCACTCTTGTTTATACAACTGTTCCAAGTTTGAGTGAAGGCTGCCAACAGGCGAGCTTCGTTGTCTTCTGACAACTCGTTATCTTCAATACTAGACCTACAGTCACCATGCTGTCACTGTTTACTTAACAATTTTCCTCGGTTAAAGTTTTTGGTCAAGTTTTTATCTTCAATACTAATAGGCATACAGCCACCATACTTGCACACAGGGCTCCAGATAAGGAATTAGTACTTGGATATTGTCACTCCATCATGTCTTAAGCAATTGGGTATTTCAAAATTTTAATTGGGTAAAATAAAATCACACTACAGTCTACACATCAACAGACAGCAATTGTTGAATAGTTTGCTTCGAAATGAAAACAAGTCTTGGCATTTCATTAGAATTGTCTCCTTGGAGACAATTCTAATGAAATACCAAGATGTGTTTTCATGGAAAATAAGAAAAATGTGCTATATTTATGGTATGGTTATTGTTTTCTGTACCATGATAAAGGTACCACAAATTTGTTATTGCTTTTTGATACTCGCTACTTCTGATTTCAATTGAGTTTTTTTCAATTTTAGTTGGGTATTTACGCAAATGCGCAGCTTATCTGGAGCTCTGATACAGACACCATACTTGCATACAAACATTACTTAGTGCTACATGTACGTATCACAACCCATTGCCAAGCTAGATAAGTATTTGAGAGCAATTTTGCTGAAATAGGCTACTGATCAATTCCTTGTGCACTTTGTGATTTTGATGCAATCCATTACCAGGGATTCCGCTGGGGAAAATAAAAAAATTGCCACTTCAAAAAAAACAAAAAATAATCGAAAATTTAAAAGATAATAATCGAAAATTGTGATTTTTTATCGCCAACTGTATATTTTTATCGCCAATTGCGAAAGTGGCGATCGCCAGCGGAATCCCTGCATTAATGGGGCCCGTTTCACTAAACTTTATACGACTAAGAAGTTTGTAAATGTCAAATTAAATTTGTTAACAACATTTACACTTACAACCAATTCTGGCAAATCTTTTGTTGATGTGTTCATAGTTAATGATGTTTACACATAGGTGAAAAATGCTAGCATTAGTGACTCACGTTTTTATGCGATCAAGTTTTAAGTTTATCATTTGAATTTTAGTGAAACGGACCCCGGGTATGCTATGTTTTTCAGAGTGAGACTTCACGACCAGAAAAGGTGAGGAAGTTATTGGATCACCTGCCACGAAGAGGTCCAAAGGCCTTTGACAAGTTCATCTTTTGTCTTCAACAGTCGGAGCACAATTCATTGGCTAACGCTGTGCTACAGGTAAATTTTTCTGAGTATTTTTCTTACTTCACTTCAAAAGTATATGTTGTTACCACTCAACTGAACCGTCTCGTCGAGACGGTTCAAATGACTGGTCACACTCTATACTTTAGATGTAAAATGAGGTCCATATGAGACAAACAAGTTTTAAAGGTTCGCTAGCCTTTGACAAGTTCATCCACTGTCTTCAAGACATGGGGTCATTGGCTAACACTCTGCTACAGGTAAATATTTCTGAGTATTTTTCTCACTTCACTTCGAAAGTATATGTTGTTACCACTCATCTGAACCGTCTCGTCTCGTCGGTTCAAATGAGTGGTCACACTCTATACTTTAGATGCAAAATGAGGTCCATATGAGACAAAAAACGTTTTAATGGTTCGATAGCCTCTGGCAAGTTCCTCCATTGTCTTCAAGACATGGGACACGGTTCATTGGCGAACGTTCTGCTACAGGTAAATATTTCTGAGTATTTTTCTAATTTCACTTCGAAAGTATATGTTGTTACCACTCATTTGAACCGTCTCATCGAGTGCCTTTGACAAGTTCATCCGTTGTCTTCACGGTTCATTGGCGAACACTCTGCAACTAAAATATTCTGAGTATTTTTCTTATTTCACTGCAAAAGTATATGAACCCAAGGAGACTATTTTAATGAAATGCCAAGACATGTTTTCATTTTGAAGCAAACTATTCAATAATTGATAAACAGTAGTGTGATTTTATTTTACCCAATTAAAATTTTGAAATACCCAATTGCTTCAGAAATGATGGAGTGACAATACTCCATTACTTATCTAGAGCACTGATGGACTATAAATAACTGAGGCAGTGTCAGATAAATGTCATAGTGAATGATGATTGTTTGGGTTTTTACATCCATTCAACAGCAAGATCGTATACACAGACAAAAATAAAATTAGTTTTTTGCAATTTTTCTTACTTCTTAGTCAAAGTATATGTTGTTACCACTCATTTGAACCGTCTCAACGAGACGATTCAAATGAGTGGTCACAATATACACTTCCATGCATAAATGAATGAAAGAAAAAAAATTCTGATGAAAAAAAAAAATCTCTACAGCATGGAAAGGGTTCATGATGGATTCTGTAAGATATTCATATCCTTCCATCTTCAGAAATGGTGGAGTGAAAATACTCAATTACTAACTCCTTATCTGGAGCCCTGCTGATATGAAACCTGTTTGTGTCAAAGCGATGTTTGTGGGGGTATTATGATCACTCGTGTGATAGCTCCAGAATGAGGCCTCATTATTTGTGAATAATTAATGATTAAAGGTACATGCCCACTCAGTAGGCACAAACTGTTCTTTATATCGGAGACATCATCCAAGACATTTTCTGGGAAAATAAACATTCATTCACCATTACCCCACATATTGATTGGCATTATTATACATTTAATATCAGACGGAACTTTCCACACTGATATCAGGGGCGATAACCGTGTTTCCTTAAAATGTTAACGGACATTACTATTTATACTCTGTATTTATTTGTTGATGTGCAATTATCATACTTTATAATCTGTCAAAAATATTATTTTTTCAGGTAACACATTTAATTAGTATAAATAATTAAAAGATACCATGCCTCATTTGCATATGAAAATTGCCTGATACCAACGCGCGTCACTATCAGTAAAATAAATATTACTAAATGATTATATCTGTATAGCGGCCACTCGTAATCTTTAGAACTGGTGGAATAGTGACACAATTATACATTTATTTAATTCCTATACAGAACATTTTGTGCCCATTGAGTGGGCATGTACCTTTAATGGAATAATGCATTGTAATTTGTAATGTTTACAGAGCTCCAGTTAAGGTGCGTAATTTGGAGGTAAATTTCTTATTTCTCCATCAAAAATGGCAAGTTGGGAGTGCTTTAGAATTGTCTCAATGAGACGATTCTAAAGGACTCCCAACTTGCCATTTTTGATGAAGAAATAACAAAATTTCACCCCAAGTTGGTCAAATTACGCACCTTAAATGTAGCTCTGGTATATCAGCTCTCTTGTTTACATACGTATAGGAATACAGTGCACAATGTGGTATTAGCCAGCCCATGGAATCAGCTGGTGAGGTCATGCCATCCAATCGGGAGGGATTAATTAATGAGGTGGGGGGGCCTAGAAGACAGACAACCAATCAGGAGGCAGTAATTAATGAGGTGGCGGGGCCTAGAAGACAGACATACGATCAAGATGAGGGAGATACTGAGATGAATGAAGTATATCGACAAGAACAGTCCTCTGGTATGACCTTGAAACATTGACCCTTTCAGCGTTTTGAAAGCTTCCCTTTTTTATGCTCGTTTGAAAAGTGGGACATAAAACTGGTATAGCGCTGTGCAATTTGCGTTAATGTTTAGGTACCTATCGTTTATCATGATCATTTCATAGCCAATTCATGAGGCCTACTTGCCTAAGGTCAAGGTCAAATTACTTAGAAATTTGTGTTAAAGTTTTGGCAAAAATTTGTCTCTGTTATTGCATATAAATTCCACAAAAAGGCCATTCATTCCTATAGTAAATAGTCATCATCCACACCTGTGTACAATGTCAATGTCAAATGACTTAGAAGTTGGCATTAAAGTTTTTGGCTATCTGTTATATATCTGCAACCCTAAGTTAAACCCAAAACTTAACATTGCGGGTAAATTTCTTATAATTTCTGTTTCCTTTCACAGAACTTCTTGATATTTCACAGATGCATTCGTTTGGTGGTTCCTCTAAGGGGGTGTTTTTCTTCTCAAATATATGAAAATTACTTGCAAAAAGTGCAGATCCTGATGAGACGGCTCGTCATGAGCCGGCTCATGGGGATCTACACTTTTTGCCGATAACGCTATTCAGGCCTGTGGTGTTGAAAGGGTTGAACTAATTTCAGCTCCAGTGTCAACTAGGGCTCCGTATTTTTGTTTGCCATTTACTAAGACAAGTGTCCGGACCGCGTGACCCAATAGCTTCATGCCGGTTTACTGTTTTGGATGGCATAAATTTAGCATCCTTGTGAGAAATCCATGACACACTAATCCCAAGGTCAAGGTCACAGATGTAGTGCGTTCTCAACTTAACATAGTTGGTAATTTCTGTTTAATTTCAGAAAACATCTTTCGATTTTTGGCCAGGTTTTTTTTTCTTTTGTGAAAAAAAATCATTTGACCTTTACCTAATATTTCTACAGCATTTACATAGTAATTTCCACCCCACCCACCTGGTCTTGTACTGTACAATTTAATGTTGTAATGCCACCTGTTAAACACCATTAAATAAATAAATTAAATACCGGTAACACACTGCTTATCTGGAGCTCTGGATTTATCTCCAGTAGCCTACTTCAACATTGCAAAGTATACTTATCTAGCAAAGTATACTTTGAGGGGGTAATCATTTATTTTTCCCGAAATGCATTATTTCATATAGAACTAACGACTGCATATATTTGATGTCAGATTAAAAGTATGCAGAATTATTATACTGAATTTATTACATTCAGGCTGTGATAATGTAATAAATTCAGTATAATAAAAATTAATAAATTTATCCTTAAATTGAAAATTTCTCCCTCAAAGTGTAGTTAGCAAGAAAAGTATACTTTGCAATTTTGGTGAAATCGGCTACAGGAATGGAAGCTGCGAGTGGCGAAAGCATATACCATACAGCTGTTGAAGAGAGCGCTATGCCACCAAGCGGCCACCACGCACAGGAGTCGGCTTTCAGACATGGATACACGGGCAACACTTCTGAGGTAATAATTGGTGCACAGGCTGGGGCCCGTTTCACTAAGCTTCGTACGACTAAAATGTTTGTAAGTGTAAATTTAGAATCGTCTGGAAATTTTAATTGATGAATTTACATTTATTGAGCAAAGGCCGCATATGAAGCCTATACTCAATAAATGTAAATCCAATAATTGTTTACAAGAATACAGTGTTACAGGTACGTGCCCACGTGCCAGGTTAGAATACAGGGAGGCATATGTTTTTCGTCCATTCGTTACATATTGCGTTGTTCGGGTAAAATAAACATTCTTTAACCATTTCCCGACAATATAATTATACCCCCATAAACAAAGTTTGTTGGGGGTATATAGGAGTCAGCTTGTCGGTCGGTCGGTCGGTCGGATCGGCATCGGGTCGGGTCGGTCGGTCGGATCGGAAATTCCCTTCCGCTCTATATCTTCTACACCGATGCATGGATTATCAAATGGCTTGGCACAAATGTTTCTCATGATGAGAAGGTGTGTCGCGATCAATAACCACGCACCTACGTCCAAGGTCCAAGGTCACAGTTGAAGGTCAAAGGTCAAACCTATTGAAATTCCCTTCCGCTCTATATCTTCTACACCTACACCGATGCATGGATTATCAAATGGCTTGGCACAAATGTTTCTCATGATGAGAAGGTGTGTCGCAATCAATAACCACGCACCTACGTCCAAGGTCAAGGTCACAGTTGAAGGTCAAAGGTCAAACCTATTGAAATTCCCTTCCGCTCTATATCTTCTACACCGATGCATGGATTATAAAATGCCTTGGCACAAATGTTTCTCAGGATGAGAAGGTGTGTCGCGATCAATAGCCATGCACCTACGTCCCTTTGTATATCAAACATTAATTTCCACACTGATATCAGGGGCGATAACTGTGTTTCCTTAAAATGTTGGCTGACATTACTATTTATTCTCTGTATTTATACCACCACAAACAAAGTTTTAGGGGGTATATAGCAGTCAGCTTGTCGGTCGGTCGGTCTGTTGGAAATTCCCTTCCGCTCTATATCTTCTACACCCATGCATGGATTATCAAATGGCTTGGCACAAATGTTTCTCATGATGAGAAGGTGTGTCGCGATCAATAACCACGCACCTACGTCCAAGGTCAAGGTCACAGTTGAAGGTCAAAGGTCAAACCTATTGAAATTCCCTTCAGCTCTATATCTTCTACACCGATGCATGGATTATCAAATGCCTTGGCAAAAATGTTTCTCAGGAGTTGAAGGTGTGTCGCGATCAATAACCACACACCTATGTCCATGGTCAAGGTCACAGTTGAAGGTCAAAGGTCAAACCTATTGCAGGCGGCAGACAGATAAACTGCATAGTTTGTGTACACAACTCCTCTGAAACCGTTCAGTGGATTGATCTGAAACTATACACACTTTTTATGCCGAACAAATATTTTTTTTTACAAAAATATCATCATTTTAACTTAGCCATTTTTCTACACTTCTCTATACAAATTATCTTTTACATCAATCAAGGATACCAATTTTTTTCTCTTCTGTTCTTTGTCAACATGGCACCGTGACCACCTCCTCGAGCATAGCTCGACAATGCAATCTCATTTTCATTGACCACGTACGCAGGTAAAAGGTCAATGTCACACATCTCTAAGGCCAGCATTAAATAATGATCATGAAATTTTTATTCAAACCTATAAAACTCTTCTAATGTTAAGCTATTTGTAAGTGCAACTCTTTGAGGGGGTATTATGATCACTCCTGTGATAGTTATTCTAGTTATATTTTGATGTGCAATGGTCATACTTTATAACTTGTCGAAAATATTATTTGTTCAGGTGACGCATTACTCAATGATTATATCTGTATAGCGGGCACTCGTAATTTTTAGAACTGCTGGAATAGTGACACAAGTATACACTTATTTAATTCCTATAGAGAACAGTTTGTGCCTACTGAGTGGGCATATACCTTTAATGTGAAATTTACAGACTGTCATAATTCTGCACTTACGAACATTTTAGTTGTACTTTGTTTAGTAAAATGGCCCCCGTCACAAACTTAATGCTCGGGTAGAATTCTTATACTTTGTAACTGCTTCATATTTCATTCATGCATTCTTCTGATGGTCCTCTGTACATGTAATTCTGTGACAAAACCACGATCCTCCGGCCTTTTACGTTTTTAAAAGTGCCTTTTTCTGCTAGCACAGGCATTCATTTGTGAACAAGCCACATTACTAGTTCATGAAAAATATTCACAGAAACTGTCATAGCCAAAAATTGACAAAGTTTTCATAGCAAATTTTCCGAACTTTCGGCTTTCATCATTGACGGAAACCATCATCGATTTTGTCGATGTTTTTCATGAGATATGCAGAGCTCCGGTTAAGGTGCGTAATTTGATCAACTTTGGGGAGACTTTCGTTATTTCTTTGCCAAAAATGGCAAGTTGTGATTGCTTTAGAATCGTCTCATCGAGATGATTCTAAAGCAATCCCAACTTGCCATTTTTCGTGAAGAAATAAGAAAAATACCCGGAATATTTGGTCCAATTACGCACCTTAACTGGAGCTCTGGATATGGTACATTTTGTTATATACAAAATCGTGGTTGATCGGGAGCACACGACGGGTAATTCAACGATCGGGGTTCATCCTTACCGGAATTCAGACTGGAAACCTGGTTTGGCCCTCACATATGTCTTTGACATTTTGTATGCGACAGTTGAATCTGGTTATACCCCTTATATGAGTATTACGATTATTCGTAATCCTATTTTAGGGGAAGGGGTCCAAGTGACTTTGGTGTGGTATGGACCTGGCACCAGGTCAGGTTATTCTAATTTTAGGGTTGAATATATTTTTTCTCAATGTAAATATTCCGTTCTGATTTTGGGATTTTCCCCCAATGCAGCTGATTAAAACGGGCTTACGTGACCTTAGCTGTTGATAGGCCGTTAAACACTGATAAACAAACAAACAAGCAAAACTTACGTCCAAAATCACATGGCTTGTCTCACATGTGACTGTCACTGACCTATGGATTTGTGACCAGTGTAGATCCAGATCAGTCTATCAGCACAGTCTGATCAGGATCTGCACTGTTCACTATTCCATCAATGCAACACACGTCGTGCTTCTAACAAGCAATATAGATACTTATCAGGCTGTGACTGAAGAAATAGGGTTTATGGGTTTTGCGACCAGTGTAGATCCAGATCAATCTGTGTGTCTGCACAGTCTGATCAGGATCTGCACCATTCGCCACTCAATCAATGCAACACCCGTCATGCTTCTAACAAGCAATATAGATCATTTTCAGGCTACAGGAGTGTGCTATTTGATCAGGAGCTACACTGGTCACAAATCCTATAACATAATATATACATTGGGACACTATTTGTTGTGGGAAAACCTGATCTTTATATGTGCTGCAGAGCTGCAGATAAGCTTTGTGTCTAAAGCGTACTATACCCCCTGATTTCAAAATCATTGCGTATTGTACTTTTAAAAATGGATTATTGATTTTCTTCATTACTAAATAGGGAATGATATTTTTTATTTATTTATTAAATGTGTCACCTGAAATTGTACATCAAAAATAAATACAGAGAATAAATAGTAATGTCTGTGAACATTTTAAGGAAACACGGTTATCGCCCCTGATATCAGTATGGAAATTTACGTCTGCTATAAAATGTACATTAATGCCAATTAACACATGGGGTAGTGGTGAATGAATGTGTTTTTTTGCAAGAAAATGTCTCAGATGATGTCTCTGATATAAAGAACATTTTGTGCCTACTGAGTGGGCATGTGCCTTTAACCCTTCCTACACTGTTGACGAAAATTGCCGTCTGCTGTTTTTCATTTTTGTTTTAATTCTTAACAAAAAACTGGTTTTGACAGCACATGAGAATCGGGTGCTGTCAAAACCAGGTTTTTGTCGAGAAATATTGAAAATAAAACATTTCCAGCAGACGTCAAGATTTAATTCAGCGTAGTAAGGGTTAAGGTTATTACAGTAATAATTTAAAACTAGAGCAGCTGCATCAACGGTTTGAGCCTCAAACATTGGTTTCATGTGTAACTAAGCTTAGTAACCAAGGTGTAAACTACTGTTGTTCCCCTATTTCCCAAACAAAATGGTGTCCGAATATTTATGTTTCAACAAACTTTGTTACAATATTGTCAAAGAATTATTTTTGTGGATTTCAGAAGAGGACTCGAAAGGTACCTGGTTTAAGACTTGTTGTTTTCAATTTGTTTAATGTTACCGTTTTCCATACTGTCTGTTCGTCACAAACTTCTGTCATAAAAGGCCTAGTTTTCTACTGTATCGGGTAACAAGCTTTGTATTGGCCGAATACATACTGACTGATAACATATTGCTGTATCAGGCATTGACCTGATACGAATATTGTTACAACAAACTGAAGACTAACATTGCATTGGTCGAACTGCGTCATGACGTTACCGAATTACGTCAGCGTAATGACGCAACGTAAACAAGTCCACGTTCTGCCTATAGATAATGACGTCATCTGTAGTAATTTTCGAGCATAAAACTTTAGAACATAGAATACCAGGTTACTATCTTTTGATATCAAGTTTATCAAAACTCGGCGAGCCTCGGAATTCCTACGTGTTTCCTAGCCTTGCCTGATAAACTTAATATCCGAAGACGCTAGCCTGGTATTATCTATGTATTTGGTATAGTTGTTATAACTCCAAATTATGTAATTTGGAGTTAGAACAACTATAGCAGGTCGTGAGTAGCCACATCCGGGCATGTGACAAGAGCTCATACATCAGTGAACTGTACTTGAGCATGTACATGTACTAACTTGTACAGGTAATATATGGGATTGACCCGACCTTAAATGACCTTAGCCGTTCAACCCTAAGAATCAAACAAACAAACATCAGTAAACTCCAGGATTGTTGAAATTTTGTATCGAATCGAAATCGAAATTTCAAATGCGAAAAAACATTACTGAGAAAAAATACTTACATTTGTTAACTTTCCATTTGCTTTCAGCGACTTTCACCATATTGTTATAGACGCTACGTCACAGATTTTTAAGTAAAATGTCATAAAAATGAATGCATGTGCGTATTTGTGTGCATTTTCATCATCCATGCTCCTCCCGTGCCCAAGGTCAAGGTCAAATGATTTCTATAATGATAATTTCGAGTTAAGTAGATTCATTTTGCTATAACTTCGTTACTGTGTGAGCATTTCGTTTAAAACTTCAAACGTATGTTTGTCATCATCCATATTTTCATTTAGTTGATGCATACATGTTCCTCTATTATCCTATGACTTTTTACCGTATCAATATGCATGTTTATGATCCAGCCACTACAGCGATGAGATACAGCGTTCTTGTTAATTTCTTACTGCTCACAAGTATAAAGTTTATTATTATCAAGTTCAAGGTGCATGATCATGTGGTTACAACAACAACAACAATGGCTGAAAGTGTTGAAAGTGGCCCCACTCCAAAGTAAGTTTTATTTGATATTTATTTAATAGACAACGTATTTTGATGCAATATGGTGCAGCAAATGTGTCTTCATAACCTGTATTTGGTAGTCCCGGGAGTTCGGCACATACTTATGTCGCTTTTGCGAAGAATCGATTTCCGTGTCGGTAGACATGGAAATCGATTCCTCGCAATAATGACAGAAGTTTGGGCCAAAGTACTGAGACCACCAAATGCAGCTTACAAAACGCGTTTGATTCGCCATATTTCATCAAAATTGGAGGGCTGATTTCAAGTTTCAGTACTTATTGTTGTTGTAACTGCGTGATTATACACCTTGAAGTCTCAGCAAAGTATAAATAATATGGATAGCTATTTATTGTTATTTCATTCATTTTAACCCTTAGAATGTGGAAAACAAAACTTGTCTCCTGCTGTTGTTTTATATCTTGTCTTCTTTCTCAATAAAAACATGGTTTGACAGCACTTGAGAATCATTTCCATTGGAATAGTGACTCGCGAAGGTATCGGGCTATTTTCATATGCAATTGAGGCATGATATTTTATCATTATTTATTCTAATTAAATACGTCACCTGAAAAAATAATATTTTCGACAGATTATAATGTAAGATTTGTTGCACATCAACAAATAAATACAGAGAATAAATAGTAATGTCCGTTAACATTTTAAGGAAACACGGTTATCACCCCTGATATCAATGTGGAAATTTACATCTCATAAAATGTATGATAATGTCAATCAATACGTGGGATAATGGTGAATTAATAAATGTTTATTTTGCCAGAAAATGTCTCAGATGATGTCTCTGATATAAAGAACATTTTGTGCCTACTGCAGTCTCCACAAAACTGCCAAAACTGTACAGAACATTCGGTCTGGTAAATTTTAAATTTTTACCAGGCCGGACAGAAATTTACCAGACCGAAAAACATTAATAAAAATAAAATTGAATGTGTGTGATATTTAAAAGCCATGGAATTAAGGCTAGCTAGCATCATAAAACCAGTAGCCTATTTCACCAACATTGCAAAGTATACTTATCTAGCAAAGTAAACATTGAGGGAGAAATTTTAAATTTTAGGATAAATTTATTAATTTTTATTATACTGAATTTATTACATTATCATAGCCATGTTGGCTGTGATAATGTAATAAATTCAGTATAATAATTCTGCATACTTTTAATCATCAAATATATGCAGTCGTGAGCTCTATATGACATAATGCATTTCGGGGAAAATAAATAATTACTCCCTCAACGTATACTTTGCTAGAAAAGTATACTTTGCAATGTTGGTGAAATAGGCTACTGTCAGAAATTGGCATTACAAAGGAAGGTGATTTGAAGTTCAGAATAGAATTCGGACATTTGGTTCGGCCACTTCCGGTTTACTGTCGGCGATTTTACCGGACATATCCGACGAGTTTCGCGGAGACTGCGACTGAGTGGGCATGTACCTTTAATTGGAGGTGTACTTATGCAATTACAGGAGAAATGTAAAACAAGGTGTATGAACACGTGGTCACCACAACAACAACAATGTTTGAAAATGTTGAAAGCGTCCCCACTCCAAAGTAAATATTCTTTGATATTTTCCTTAATATGCAACAGAGTTTTGTGAAATATGGCGCAGCAAACGCGTCTTCATGACCTGCATGTGATGGTCTCGGGACCTTGGCACATACTTGTCGTTTTTGCGAAGAATCGATTCCCGTGTCAGTATTGATAGTAAACACGGAAATCGATTGTTCACGAAAACGACAGATGTTTAGGCCAAAGTACCGAGACCACCAAATGCAGCGTAACAAGACGCGTTTGATGCGCCATATTTCATTAAAATCCGTTACATTATAAGGACAATATAACAGAATACGTACCTTGAATCAGAGGCGCTGTTGGAAATTTCAGTAATTGTTGTTGTTGTTGTAACCATGTGATCATGCACCTTGTAAAAGCTTGTGTTCTAGTCCTGTGCTCAATTGTATGTATCAGAGCTCCAGATAAGTTGCATATTTGGCGTATTTTACACACTTATTTTGGCAGAATACGCATTGATTATCTAAAGTGGGAGTACAAAATACTGACAGCAATGTGAAAATACGCATTGATTTTCAAATTGAATAGTGAAAATGCAGTATTAAAGTTGAAAATTTACTTAGTTGAACTGCAAAAAAGCAAACAGTGTTTGCTTTTGCATCTCAAATAATTTAATTTAGTTTGTTGTAATTTGTTCCCTATTTAATAAGGAAAAAAATCAATAATACATTTGTAAAAGTAAAATATGCATTGAATTCAAAAGCTGGGGGTATTATAATCTTTAGATACAAAACTTATCTGGAGCTCTGATATATACAATATATATAGGATATTCAATCGTACATTTTGAATAGCGGGAAATAATACACGAGTGTGCGTCGACTTCCGCGTAAGCAACGAGTGAGCGTATCGAACGAGTTGCTTGCACTGACTCCGTCGGACACGATGTATTATTTCCGCTATTCAAACATGTACGATGGAATATCCTATTTATTACACTTCCACGGCGAATACATATGCACATTTAGTCTAGTTTTGAGATTATAATCAATGCATTGTGATGTGCACATGAATAGTTATACAATGACGTGTTTTCCCACGTTTTGACGTTACGTTGTGTGACGTCAAATGTGACGTCCTGTAAACGTTTTGAAATCCAAATTACGCAGCTGTTTCAATGAACCAGATATATTTGAGTGCATGTTTGGAAAGTGTTCAATCACATTAACATTCTAGATTAGTCGAGACGCTTTCCAAATTTTGAAATAATTTTTTTTTTTACTAATAAAAATTAAACATTTTGCATGGTAGCTGGTGGTTTCCAAGAAAACAAGTGCGCAATTACGGGTGTTCTCTTCACGGTGTATTATTTGTAAGGAGTTGATTACAGGTTTTCTCTCACAGCGAAACCCGTACAAATAATTGCAAGAGTGTAATAAATATACATGTACATATCTCACTTACAATAATTTGAAATAAACATTGTTTAAACTAATCTTAATTGGTTACCAGTAGCCGATTTAATCAACATTGCAAAGTATACTTATCTAGCAAAGTATACTTTAGGGAGTACCGGTATTTTTTCCCAAAATACATTGTTTCATATAGAACTAACCACTGCATATATTTGATGCTTAAAAGTAATCAGAATTATTATACTGAATTTATTACTTTATCACAGCCAAAATGGCTGTGATAATGTAATAAATTCAGTATAATAAAAATTAATAAATGTATCCTTAAATTGAAAATTTCTCCCTCAAAGTGCCCCGTGCAGGCACCGGGGCGGGATCAACTGATCCTGAGAATAGTGCTGCAGTAGCCATTGCTTGTCGTAAAAGGCGATTAAACTGGCTTAACGATTGAGTTCATACTTTCCGGAACACACTATACCGGATTTGGCCCTCCTGTACAAAAAAAGGCTTTCTTGTATGTGAGAGTAGAGTCAGGCTATGCCCCATATATAAAAGTAAGATTAGCGCTAATCCTATTACTTTTAGGGGATGGGATAAATGATGCTGGTGTGGCGAGGGCCTAGCACCAGATCAGGTTGTTATAATTTCAGGAATGAATATATATTTTGATTGTAATATTGAGTTCTGAAGTTGGGATTTACCCCCCTCGGACAGGTGGATATGGGACACGACCCCGTTGATGACCCGTCTGTGTGTAGACTCCCTGAGGCTTGTACCTCTATGTCAGAAAAGCGGACGTTAAACCCTATTCACTCACTATTCACTCACTCCCTCAAAGTATACTTTGCTAGATAAGTATACTTTGTAATGTTGATGAAATGGGCTACTGGTATCCAGTCGGATACGCTGGTACCCAGTCGGGATACCGGTAAGGATGAAATCTAGCAAAGTATACTTTGAGGGAGAAATTTTCAATTTAAGGATAAATTTATTAATTTTTATTATACTGAATATATTACATTATCACAGCCATTTTGGCTGTGATAATGTAATAAATTCAGTATAATAATTCTGCATACTTTTAATCATCAAATATATGCAGTCGTTAGTTCCATATGACATAATGCGTTTCGGGGAAAATAAATAATTACTCCCTCAAAGTATACTTTGCTAGAAGGATTTGATTACGGGTTTTCTCTCACAGCGAAACCCGTGCAAATAATTTGCAAGAGTGTAATAAATATACATACATTTATCTCACTTACAATAATTGGAAATAAATACTGTTTAAACTAATATTAATTGGTTACCAGGAGTACAAAATGGAATCCGATCCAAGGGGCTTTCTCGTGATATTCAACAATCGGAGATTTGCAGCCCCAATGTCAACCCGTGACGGCACGAACGTCGATGCAGAGGATCTGCGGACACTGTTTATAAGTTTCGGGTTTGGAGTCGATCTTCGTCATGATCTCACGGCCCAGGTAGAGACTCTGATATTGTATGTATGTGTGTGCGTGTGTACGTACGTGCATACGTGTGTACGTACACACACGTGTGTGCAAATGTATGTGTGTGTATGCACCATTAATTTTTGTCGTGTCTGCTTTAGCAGAAGGCGCGACTATAGTCGCCGCTTTTTCCGTCGTCGCTTTTTATGTCGTCATCATCCGAAATGTCAAAAAGTTTGTACAAGCTTCATCATCATGGTATAACTTTAATATTACTTGACGGATTGCTTCAATATTTGGACACTTGATACATGTGAGGATTTGGAACACAGTCATGCCACCATTAACATGACCTTCACGCTTGATTCTTTTTACCTTCACATTTTTGCTGAAACACTTACCCATTTGTTTGCGTCTATAAGTTTGTACAAGTTTCTTTATCATGATATGACATTAATATTACTGAATGGATTGCTTCAATATTTGGACACTTGTCACATGTGATCATTCGGAATACACTCATGCCGCCATTAACATGACCTTGACCTTTTGTACCTTCACATTTTTGCGAAAACACTTACCGGTAGCCATTTTTTTGCTTCAAAATGTTTGTACAAGTTTCTTCATTGTAGGAATGAACGGCCTTTTTGTGGAATTTATCGGGGTATAAACTTGGAAAAGTCGCGGGAATACTGGACGAAGGCCTGAAGGCCTCGTCCAGTATTCCCGCGACTTTTCCAAGTTTATATCCCCGATAAATTCCACAAAAAGGCCATTCATTCCTTATAATTCCAGCATTTGAAATAAATTCATCAAGAAAATGTGTTTATTTTCCGTTTTCTTAATAATTATTTTAACTGCGCCTCACGGTTACGGAAAGTAGTTCGGCATGGGAGTTTACTGGGATAATAATTTTGGACAGAACTTGCTACGGACCAATCAAATGTTAGTTAATTGTGTAAATATTTTTGTGCTGGAATTATCGTCGTATGTTACTTCATGAATTGCTTCAATGTTTGTACACTTGTTACATGTTAGCATTTTTTTTTTGAACACCCTCTTTCCGCCATTAACATGACCATGACCTTTTTTATCTTCACATTTTTGTGTCAAATAGTTTGTACAAGCTTCTTCATCTTGGTATAACTTTAAAATTTCTTGACTGATTCCTTCAATATTTGGAAACTTGATATATGTGAGCATTTGGAACACACTCATGCCACCATTAACATGACATGACCTTGACAGCACCATTAAATAGAGAATAGTAGGTAAGTGCCGTGAATGGGAAAAAATATCTATCTATCTATAGATACTGCTTGCACGCCCCTTGCGGGTATTATGAGCAGGATTGTATTCCTTTATTATATATATATACATGTACATACAATGTCAAATACAATTTCAAATACAATCGATGTTCCCGGTAATTAGCCGGTACCCATTTACAGCTGGGTGAACTGAAGCAGTGTGGATAAAGTGTCTTGCTCAAGGACACAACGCAACGCCTCGGGTGAGGCTCGAACCCACGACCTTTGGATCAGCAGTTTGATGCTCTAACCATCACAGCCACTGCGCTCCACTCAAGCAAGGCTCAGGAAACGGGATGGGCGAGGCTCTGCCGAGCACATCCTGTTTCCGTGCCGCGCCAGATATTTTTCCCATTCACGGCACTAACCTACTATTCTATTTATCCCATCAACACCTTCAAATGGCTGTAAAATGCAAAAAATGTATTGACTGGATATCAAAAATGTTTCACGGCACCGTGTTTCACGGCACATACGCACTGTGTTGACGGGATAACTATAGAGAGAATACCAAACTACAGTAGGTGGACAAAAGTAATTTCCCACCCATTGAAATTCCATAGGCTTACATGTATTTGTAACTGTGCCTGTTTGTATGTTACTTTAAATATACATTACAGATTTTAATGAAATAAAATGAATTGAGTAGCCAATAGATTTGCGCAGAATTTGATGCATACCAGTATGTGTATTCAATATTCAAAGTTGTCTACAAGATGCATGCAGTTAAACATTATGGACATTTTTTTTAAAATGTTTTTCCCATTGACGTCAATGGTGACGTCAAATAATTCCGCCATTTTTGTCTCGCCCGCGAAGCGGAAAGCGAGACAGGTTTTGCTTTTCCGGAGTCGGCGGCGTCGCCGTCATCATTCAATGTTAAGTTTTCGTGTTACGGTCATTACTTCAACACCTTATCAGCTACAGTCATCAAACTTTATACATACCTTTACTATGATATGTAGATGAATATAGGACTATTAAAACAATTCGGGGCTCCAGGGTCAAGGTCAAACTCTATTTCTTTATATGCTACAAACTGAACAGTAATGCATGAAGACCCGTTTTCTTGTGTGCTCTGTACACCTTACCTGAGAGAGAACAATAGCCTTCTCCAGTTGAACACTTGTGCATGTGCAAGCATGTGCAAATCTCCAGACTGACAACTAAATGTCCAGGTAAATTATTACAGGTAATTTATACAGGTAAATTATTATATTACATGTATTATATTACATTTCCGTAAACTGTGTTGACAATATTGTGGCAATATGTGGACCTGTGCAGATATGATATGATATGTAGATAAATATAGGACTATTAAAAAAAATTCTGGGCTCCAGTAGCGAGCATTATTTTTGTTAATTTTTAAAAAAAAAAATTATTTATTTTTTTTTCAAATTCTTTTTAAATTTTTGTCTAGTAGCATAAGGTTGTAAGTGCTATATACGGACTATTATCATATAATAAAACAATTATTGACTAGTGAGTATAATATGTTCGGGCCAGCGAAAATTGCTTTCTGGCCCAGCCTCGAGGTCAAGGTGGCGGGACAAGGCGAGACATTTGACATGTAAGTATATGGGATTTAAACTTTTGGTTAAAATATTTCTGTCCACCTACTGTAGTGTATTTTGATAGTCAGTTTATCAGGATCAGGCCAGGCTTGGAAACGTGTGTGGGTGGTTGGTCAGGAGCAAACGAAGGGTAATTTGACGATGGGGGTTCATCCTCATCGGAATGCCGACTTACATGGTTTGGCCCTCATGTACATTTTCGACCTTCTGATACTTGAGAGCTAAATCCTGTTTACTCCACCCCATTAAAATAGGAATAATATTAGTGCTGATCATATTACTTTTGGGGTTGGAGCTAAGTGACTCTGGTGTGGAATGGACCTGGCATCAGGTCAGGATATTCTAATTTCAGGGCTGAATATATATTTTTCTGTAAATATTGAGTTCTAATTTTGGGAATTTCCATCGTTATGGACATGTTAAATATGGGATAGTCCAACCCATTGGCCCGGCCTTAAATGACCTTAGCTGTTGATAGGCATTTAAACACCATTAAATCAAATGAAATCAAATCGGAAACTTGTAGGCATTCCTAGTCTGTAGCCAATTTCACCAAAATTGCTAAGCATACTTATCTAGCTAAGTATACTTTGGGGAGTAATCATTTATTTTTCCTGAAATGCATTATTTCATATAGAAGTAACGACTGCATATATTTGATGATTAAAAGTATGCAGAATTATTATTCTGAATTTATTACATTATAATGTAATAAATTCAGTATAATAACAAGAGCTGTAGGAGAACAGCATAGCTCGACTACGAGGGTTGTCGATGTACACATATCTTGACAAAGAAGGTGGCCGCGGCCCGTATAAAAACCTTAACCAAGGTTGACTAAAAACTTTAACCAAGGGAAATTAACTAAGTAATTCAAGGTTAAATGTAGGTCAATGTCAGATATAGGTCAGAGGTTATTGATGTACATCACTAGGAGATGAAGTTTTCCAAGTATGGTTGCTGTAGGCCTAGGAGTATTCCGTATACAAGCTTGACTAAAAACCTTAACCAAGGGGAAATAACTAAGTAATCCAAGGGTAAAAGTAGGTCAAGGTCAAATATAGGTCAGGGATTATTGATGTACATCACTAGGAGATGAAGTTGTCCAAGTCTGGTTGCTGTAGGCCCAGGAGTATTCCATATACAAGCTTGACTATAAACCTTAACCAAGTTTGAGTACAAACTTAACCAAGGGGAAATAACTAAGTAATTCAAGGTTAAATGTAGGTCAAGGTAAAATATAAGTCATGGGGTTATTGATGTACATCCCTATGAGAAAAAGTTATCCAAGTATGGTGTATGTGTGCACAATAGTATTCCATCAACAAGCTTGACTAAAAACCTTAATCAAGGTTGACTAAAAACCTTAACCAAGGGGAATTAAGTAAGTAATTCAAGAGGAAATGTATGCCAAGGTCAAATATAGATCAGGGCTTCTTGGTGTACATCCCTATGACAAAAGGTTGTCCAAGTATGGTGTATGTATGCACAATAGTATTCCATCTACAAGCTTGACTAAAAACCTTAACCAAGGTTGACTAAAAACCTTAACCATGGGGAATTAACTAAATAATTCAAGGTTAAATGTAGGTCAAGGTCAAATATAGATCAGGGCTTATTGATGTACATCCCTATGAGAAAAGGTTGTCCAAGTATGGTGTATGTATGCACAATAGTATTCCATGTGCAAGCTTCACTAAAAACCTTAACCAAGGTTGACTAAAAACCTTAACCATGGGGAATTAACAAAGTAATTCAAGGTTAAATGTAGGTCAAGGTCAAATATCAGTCAGGGGTTGTTCATGTACATCACTAGGAGATGAAGTTGTCCAAGTATGGTTGGTGTAGGGCCAGGAGTATTCCATATACAAGCTTCACTAAAAACCTTAACCAAGGGGAATTAACTAAGTAATTGAATAGGAAATGTAGGTGAAGGTCAAATATAGATCAGGGGTTATTGATGAACATCCCTATGAGAAAAGGTTGTCCAAGTATGGTGTATGTATGCACAATAGTATTCCATGTACAAGCTTGACTAAAAACGTTAACCAAGGTTGACTAAAAACCTTAACCAATGGGAATTAAGTAAGTAATTCAAGGTTAAATGTAGGTCAATGTGAAATATCGGTCAGGGGTTGTTCATGTACATCACTAGGAGATGAAGTTGTCCAAGTATGCTTGGTGTAGGGCCAGGAGTATTCCATCTACAAGCTTGACTAAAAACCTTAACCAAGGGGAATTAACTAAGTAATTGAAGATGAAATGTAGGTGAAGGTCAAATATAGATCAGGGGTTATTGATGTATATCCCTATGAGAAAAAGTTGTCCAAGTATGGTGTCTGTATGCACAATAGTATTCCATGTACATGCTTGACTAAAAACCTTAACCAAGGTTGACTAAAAACCTTAACCAAGGGGAATTAAGTAAGTAATTCAATGTTGAATGTTGGTCAAGGTGAAATATAGGTCATGGGTTGTTGATGTACATCAGTAGGAGATGAAGTTGTCCAAGTATGGTTGGTGTAGGGCCAGGAGTATTCCATCTACAAGCTTGACTAAAAACCTTAACCAAGGGGAATTAACTAAGTAATTGAAGAGGAAATGTAGGTGAAGGTCAAATATATATCAGGGGTTATTGATGTACATCCCTATGAGAAAAGGTTGTCCATGTATGGTGTCTGTATGCACAATAGTATTCCATGTACAAGCTTGACTAAAAACCTTAACCAAGGTTGACTAAAAACCTTAACCAATGGAAATTAACTAAGTAATTCAAGGTTAAATGTAGGTCAAGGTCAACTATAGGTCAGGGGTTGTTGATGTACATCACTAGGAGATGAAGTTGTGCAAGTATGGTGGGTGTAGAGCCAGGAGTATTCCATATACAAGCGTGACTAAAAACGTTAACCAAGGCGTGACGGTGACGCCGACGCTGACACGCCGGGGTGACTACATAAGCTGTAACTATTCTTCGAATAGTCGAGCTAAAAATTAATAAATCTATCCTTAGATTGAAAATTTCTCCCTCAAAATATACTTTGCTAGATAAGTATAACTTTGGAATTTTGGTGAAATAGGCTACTGGTATTCTATTTTATCAGGTAACGTTTTATGTGACTTAACAAACAAATATGACGTGAAACCGTTTTGTTTTTTTCTGAATACATATTAAACACAAAGGGACAGAATTCATATTTTGTTAAAATATACTGTTAAACTCTGATGTGTTTTTTTCCAATCGTCAGTGTAACAGGTATACCGTAGCAATAATATAATGGCCCTTTGTGTCGACTACTGGTCTGTCCGATTATTGGTTAAAATCAGATTTGAGCAAATAATTGCCAATACGACGGATAATTGTCACATGACCTATATTATGAAACAGGTGACAGCAGTTTAATTAACCCTTACACTGCTATCTTAATTTTTTGTCTCGCCCACAAAGCGGAAAGCGAGACATAGGTTTTGCTTTTCCGGCGGCGTCGGCGTCATCATTTAATGTTAATTTTTCGTGTTACGGTCATTACTTCAACACCTTGTCAGCTACAGTCATCAAACTTTATACATACCTTTACTATGATATGTAGATGAATATAGGACTATTAAAAAAAAATCCGGGCTCCCGGGTCAAGGTCAAACTCTATTTCTGTCTATGCTACAAACTGAACATTAATGCATGAAGACCCATTTTCTCGTGTGCTCTGTACACCTTACCTGTAGAGAGAACAATAGCCTTCTCCGGTTGAACAATAGTGACTGGGAGAACCATTCACCTGTGCTAGCATGTGCAAATGTCCAGACTGATCACTATAAACTTATTACAGCATTTCCGTAAACTGTGTTGACAATATTGTGGCAATATGTGGACCTGTGCAGATATGATATGTAGATAAATATAGGACTATTAAAAAAAATTCTGGGCTCCAATAGCGAGCATTATTTTTCTTAATTTTTAAAAACAATTTTTTCATTTTAGCCATAGAATATAATCTGATATTCTATGGCTCACTAGTCAATAATTGTATAATATGTTCGGGCCAGTGAAAATTGCTTTCTGGCCCAGGCTCGAGGTCGAAGCGGCTGGACAAGGCGAGACATTTGATTCCGCGGAATTCTTGTTGTTGTCTGCTGTTTATTTTCTATTTTCCAATTTTATCATGAAAAACATGCTTTGACAGCACTTTATAATTTACAACATGATTTTACAGCACTTCAGAATCATTTCCAATAGTGCTGTCAAAACCATGTCTTATTGAGAAATAAGGCAAAATATAAAAGCAACAGCAGACGACAATTGTTGTGTGTGGCTGTCTAAGGCTTAAAAGAATGATAAAATTATCAGTTCTATGCGGCATACGATGGATGGCTATAAAATATTCACCCACTTAAATCTCCCTGTCAATCAAAACAAAAGTAACTCCTGCTAAGGAAGTTAGGAAAATGTACATAATTGGTATAACTTTCCAGTATATCCGCTCTTTCCGAAGCCGGTGTGACGTCATAAGGCGATGTTGAACGCTGCTCTTTGTATAATTCTTTAGTCCGGCTTTCACATACATGGGATCAATAATGTTTTTACTTCTCATATCATTGTATATGGGATGCAAGATATGGCACTCCCCTTTTTATGCCCCACCACGATAGTGGAGGGGGCATTTAGTGTTACCCTTGTCCGTCCGGCCTTCCTTCACCAACCTTGTAAGTCGTAAAACTTTTAAACCGTACTAGCTACAGACCTGACACTTGGTATGTAGCTTCCTTATGATGAGTAGATGCACAAATTTTATTTAAATTTTTGATTCGACCCCCGGTCATGGATTATCTCCCCCTTTTTGACTTATAAAGTGGCAATTTTGCCTCGTAACTCATAAAACTTTTAAACCGTACGAGCTACAGACCTGAAACTTGGTATGTAGTTTCCTTATCACGAGTAGATGCGCAAAGGTTATTTACATTTTTCGACCCCCGCCTATTGGATTATCTCCCTTTTCTGACTTTATTATCAAAGCAATATGTGGGGCATCCGTGTTCTATGAACTCAATTTCTAGTTTTAGAAAATACAAAAATCAGAAAAGTAAAACCTTGTTTCCATGGTAACAAGAGGGACTAATGAAAGAAAAGACGCTCAATCTTTTCTTACCTCGTGGTGAACACATAAAAAAACTTTGTAACTTTTGAATTATTTGTTATTCTTGCTTGCGGGTTTCAGCATTCATTTCATCTGATCAAGCTCTTATCATTTTAAGAAATAATAATAGCTGTTATACTCCACACAGTCACTTTTTTTCTGTTTACATTGTAGGAGATACGGCAGAAAATTTGGGAATTGTCAAAATTTCCCGACTTGAACACGGTGGATTGTCTAGCAGTGGCCGTGCTGAGTCACGGCTCTGACAACGTGATAATTGGCGTGGATGGCCAAAATATCACCGTAAACGAGATTTTAGAGCCATTCTCAGCCGAGAACTGTCCCGCCATGCAGCACAAACCAAAGTTGTTTATCATTAACGCTTGCCGCGGAGGTAAGGATATGTCAACAGTCACTGGTGCTGCACTCCGCACCAGCTGATAATGTTGATGATATTTCCATCTATATATAACGTGGTTAAATGGACAAAAATCTCCATTCAATCAATAAATCAACCAATCAACCAACCAACCAACCAGTCAATCAACCAACCAGTCAATCAACCAAGCATATTATTGATTGATTATTGTCTCACTAATAGACTTCTTGTTCAGTTTCCTTCCCCAATTAATGATTATTGACAATTTTTCTCATGGAAATAGAAAAGATTTCTATTAATGTCCACCAAAAGTATATGTTGTTACCACTCATTTGAACCGTCTCGCCGAGACGGTTCAAATGAGTGGTAACAACATATACTTTCATTAATAAATAAAGAAAATAAAAAAAAAAAACATTTCTATTTACTAATATTTTTTTTTCTATTTTCTTTATTTCTCAATGAAAGTAAATAGAAAAAAAATGTTAGTAAATTTTGATACCTGTGAGTCAGTGTCACATGAAATTTGTTCTCACCAATATTATCAATGTACAAGTCGGAATAGGCGCCGGATTCCTGATGAATTGCCATTCAGCTATATGCATGGGGTAGTACTGCATAAACACTGTCTACTGTCTGTTCCACGAAACATGCCCAAATTTTACGGCCATATAAACAATCCAAAAACAATTTATTTTTTTGGATAATATTAAATTACAGCAAAATTTAAGAATCAGGCTTCTTTGTATTTCTTGAAATTTGGTCAAATATTGATTTTATTGCGACAAAAAACAATTTCCCTATGTTAAATCCCCATAGAAATCTTCACAGGAGATTTAACATGGGGAAAGTTTTAGAAATAGAATTTCAGAAATACTGGATCAATTTTCAAAATTTAACTTTTGTTTTCTTAGTTACGGTAGATCATTTCCAAGTTATCTAGCCAGGTTTCAGAACCAATTTCCATTTTTTCCCGTTTTTTTTTTTGCTTCTCCCACAGCTCCTCCACCTCCTGTTTCCCCATGTTAAATTCCCGTAGACAAATCCCTTTTTCGTAATAAAAGCAATATTTGACCAAATTTCACGAAATTAAAAGGCTCATTCTTAAATTTTCCTTTAATTTAATATTATGAAAAAAATGTATTGTTTTTTAATTGTTTATATAGCCGTAAAATTTGGGCAGCTTTCGTGAAACAGACAGTAGTAACCGGCGCCGGTTACTAGACGAAAATAAGCTGAGTGTCATCTTGTCGGAAACTGGTGTATTTTATGCCGGTACAGGATGTGTCGATACTGGAGGTTGTTGTTGGTTCAATCACCACCCTATGTGGTTTGATAGTTTAGTGGATAGTAAATGTTTGCTGTGGCACGAGGTAGGCCGCGGGTTCAAACAGTTCCTGAGTGCCACGGCAAACATTTACCCACGACTGGACGTGGTCAAACGTTATTATTACATTTCCATCAGAAATATTGTGTAATTTGAGCAAAGATGCAGTACTTTCGGTACTTTGATAACCCGTCCCATTCAAATAGTTGATTTACACATACAAATTGCGGGGCCGCAGTGCACGTTGTGTGACGCAGGTGCCCCATTCTCCGCATCAATCTCAAAATTTCCGTGTGACTGTTGTGAACTGTAACCTATTTCACCAACATTGCAAAGTATACTTTTCTAGCAAAGTATACTTTGAGGGAGAAATGTTCAATTTTAGGATAAATTTATTAATTTTAGGATAAATTTATTGATTTTTAGCCAGGAAAAAATTGGATTGGCGAAAGCCGGACGTCGGGCGGTGGGCGGTGGGCGTTGGGTGGCTGGCGGCGTCCACAATCAATTTCGTGTTTGAGTCCATTTCTTTGTTACTGTACCTCATAGGACCAACATACTTTCACAGCTTCATAACCAAGGGGTGCCCACCACATATCACTATCCAACATGTTACCTTTTTTTGAACTTGACCCATTTTTTCCGCGCAGTCGATTTTCAATGTTAACTTTTCGAGTTTGCAATGTTAACTATTCGTGTTTAAGTCGGCGGCGGCGTCGGCGGCGGCGGCGGCGGTGGCGGCGGCGGCGGTGTCGGCGGCGGCGTCGGCGTCGTCGACATTTCACGTTAAGTTTTTGCGTTTAGCTCAGTTTACAGAAAACTATAATTCCTACGACCTCCATACTTGGTATACATCAACACTGTGATGTAACCATCCCACACAGAGGGAACCCATGTGACCTTCACATGCATTCATCATGGTTCATTGACTTACTTTTCACATGCATTCAACGTTAAGTTTTTGCATTTAGCTCTGTTTTTAAAACTTAACACTCCGGTTAATTCATTGTAACTTCTGTTTCCCTCAATGGAATGCTTTAATATTCCATACATGCATTTGTAACAACATCTCGCATCATTCTACAGAAATCCAATTGTGCCTGCTAACCCCAAAGGTCAAGGTCACTGACTTATAAATTTCCGTGTTTGGAAAAGTTATCGCTCGGTTTAATGTATTACAACTTTTGTTTCCCTTGATGGAATGCTTCGGTATACATCAACACTGTGGTGTAACCATCTTTCACAGAGGGAGCCCATGTGACCTTGACCTAGTTTTCATGGTTCATTGACCTACTTTTCACATGCATTCAACGTTAAGTTTTTGCGTTTAGCTCCGTTTCTAAAACTTAACGCTCAGGTTAATTCATTGTAACTTCTGTTTCCCTCAATGGAATGCTTTAATATTCCATACATGCATTTGTAACAACATCTCGCATCATTTCTACAGAAATCAATTGTGCCGCTAACCCCAAAGGTCAAGGTCATCGACTTAGAAATTTTCCGTGTTTGGAAAAGTTATCGCTCTGTTTAATGTATACTTACAACTTTTGTTTCCCTTGATGGAATGCTTCGGTATACATCAACACTGTGGTGTAACCATCTTTCACAGAGGGAGCCCATGTGACCTTGACCTAGTTTTCATGGTTCATTGACCTACTTTTCACATGCATTCAACGTTAAGTTTTTGCGTTTAGCTCTGTTTCTAAAACTTAACGCTCAGGTTAATTCATTGTAACTTCTGTTTCCCTCAATGGAATGCTTTAATATTCCATACATGCATTTGTAACAACATCTCGCATCATTCTACAGAAATCCAATTGTGCCCGCTAACCCCAAAGGTCAAGGTCATCGACTTAGAAATTTCCGTGTTTGGAAAAGTTATCGCTCGGTTTAATGTATTACAACTTTTGTTTCCCTTGATGGAATGCTTCGGTATACATCAACACTGTGGTGTAACCATCTTTCACAGAGGGAGCCCATGTGACCTTGACCTAGTTTTCATGGTTCATTGACCTACTTTTCACATGCATTCAACGTTAAGTTTTTGCGTTTAGCTCTGTTTCTAAAACTTAACGCTCAGGTTAATTCATTGTAACTTCTGTTTCCCTCAATGGAATGCTTTAATATTCCATACATGCATTTGTAACAACATCCCACATCATTCTACAGAAAGCCCATGGTGCCCGCTAACCCCAAAGGTCAAGGTCACTGACTTAGAAATTTCCGTGTTTGGAAAAGGTAATGCTCTGTTTATGCTTTAATATTCCATACATGCATTTGTAACAACATCTCGCATCATTCTACAGAAAGCCCATAGTGCCCACTAACCCCAAAGGTCAAGGCCACTGACTTAGAAATTTCTGTGTTTGGAAAAGTTAACGTTCAGTTTATGCTTTGATATTCCATACATGCATTTGTAACAACATCCCGCATCATTCTACAGAAAGCCCATGTTGCCCGCTAACCCCAAAGGTCAAGGCCACTGACTTAGAAATTTCTGTGTTTGGAAAAGTTAACGCTCAGTTTATGCTTTAATATTCCATACATGCATTTGTAACATCCCGTATCATTCTACAGAAAGCCCATGTTGCTCACTAACCCCAAGGTTATTACAAGCTCCTTATATACTATCAAACTGCGCCAGGCGGGACATTTTTCTCCGCGGAGCTCTTGTTGGTTAAAGTTTTTCGTTATACTATATCTCTGCAACTGCTTCGCCCATTACCTTGAAACTTCACATGGGTGTTTATCATCATCCATATTTTCATTCTACCCCCCAACCGTGCGGCCCCTGTGCCCAATGTCAAGGTCAAATTAAATTTACTTTGAATTTTGTTCTTAAATTTTTTTTGTGTACTATATCTCTGCAACTGCTTCACCCATTACCTTGATACTTCACATGGGTGTTTATCATCATTGTCGCGCCCGCTTGCGGAAAGCGCGATATAGTCGGCATTTTGGCATATGTCCGTCCCTCCGTACGTCCGTGTGTCCGGTTAAAGTGTTTTGGTTAAAGTTTTTCCATCTACTATATCTCTTTTTTTTAGTGTCCATGCCTCGCCCCAAGGCGCGACATGCAGGGCACGGCCTTCGTGGCTTTGCCTCGTTTCTTGTTATTATACTGAATTTATTACATTATCACAGCCAATTTGGCTGTGATATAAATGTAATAAATTCAGTATAGTAATTCGGCATACTTTTAATCATCAAATATATGCAGTTGTTAGTTCTATATGAAATAATGCATTTCACGAAAAATAAATGATTACTCCCACAAAGTATACTTTGCTAGAAATGTATACTTTGCAATGTTGGTGAAATCGGCTACAGGTCTGGTGATGTGATGGCGCGTTCTAGTAACGTCATGAGACACATGCATTATGTAGGTGTTGGCTTGTCTACAAAATGAGCATTGTCGACAGCCATGGTCAAACAGCGCTCGCTGTTCATTTGAACATGGCTGTCAGCGGTGTCAAACAACGGCAGTCAACCGGAGGTCGTGGGTTCAATCCCTTCCCTAGGTGTGAAACAAGACGTTCGTGGTAATGCCCGAGCTGGGTTATAAATATATGGTAGAGTACTGGAGGATACCGGAGGTCGTGGGTTCAATCCCTGCCCTAGGTGTGAAACAAGACATTCGTGGTAATGCCCGAGCTGGGTTATAATTATATGGTAGAGTACTGGAGGATACCGGAGGTCGTGGGTTCAATACCTGCCCTAGGTGTGAAACAAGACGTTCGTGGTAATGCCCGAGCTGGGTTATAAATATATGGTAGAGTACTGGAGGATACCGGAGGTCGTGGGTTCAATCCCTGCCCTAGGTGTGAAACAAGACGTTCGTGGTAATGCCCAAGCTGGGATATAAATATATTGTAGAGTACTGGAGGATACCGGAGGTCGTGGGTTCAATCCCCGCCCTAGGTGTGAAACAAGACGTTCGTGGTAATGCCCGAGCTGGGTTATAAATATATGGTAGAGTACTGGAGGATACCGGAGGTCGTGGGTTCAATCCCTTCCCTAGGTGTGAAACAAGACGTTCGTGGTAATGCCCGAGCTGGGTTATAAATATATGGTAGAGTACTGGAGGATACCGGAGGTCGTGGGTTCAATCCCTGCCCTAGGTGTGAAACAAGACGTTCGTGGTAATGCCCAAGCTGGGATATAAATATATGGTAGAGTACTGGAGGATACCGGAGGTCGTGGGTTCAATCCCTGCCCTAGGTGTGAAACAAGACGTTCGTGGTAATGCCTGAGCTGGGTTGTAATTATATGGTAGAGTACTGGAGGATACTGGAGGTCGTGGGTTCAATCCCTGCCCTAGGCGTGAAACAAGACATTCGTGGTAATGCCCGAGCTGGGTTGTAAATATATGGTAGAGTACTGGAGGATACCAGAGGTCGTGGGTTCAATCCCTGCCCTAGGTGTGAAACGAGACGTTCGTGGTAATGCCCGAGCTGGGTTGTAATTATATGGTAGAGTAACATTACTTTCGGGGTAACGCCTATTTTAGGCAGTGCCAACGGATTCGATCCCGCAGTTATCCTGCTGCATTGGGGGGAAAATCCCAAAATCAGAACAGAATATTTACATCTAAGAAAATATATTCAGCCTGCAAATTAGAATATCCTGACCTAGTGCCAGGTCCATACTAAATGAAAGTCCCCTAAAATTTTAAAAGTAATAGGATTATGATTATAAATGGCATAATCTGATTCAACTCTCACATACAATAATGCCAAAGATGTACGTGAGGACCACACCCATGGGGATATACCGTTAGTCCATATATGTATGTGTGTGCATGCGCATGTACGTTAGTAACACCTTTTGTTTTTTCAACAACTCATGAACCGCTTCACCGATGATTTTAATAATATTTGACCACAATGTGTTTCTATGGATTAGCTTAGTGATAACGATGCCCTTGTTTCAATTGGCACTTTTGTCATCAGATAACGAAGACCTGGGCAGCTTACCCCATAGTATAAACTCTGGGTCCGCCAATGTTGCTGCTGACGTTGAACCCATGAATTTCAACAGCCAATATATCTCAAGTCGCATGCCAAATCTGCAAGACTTCCTTATTGCATATTCCACTATTCCAAGTAAGTTACAAGTGTGGCTGTGAAACGTGGCTTATGGGATTTGTGACCTGTGTACAGATCTCCAGATAAGGTGCGTATTGTCGTATTTTACGCACTTATTTTAGCAGAATGCTCATTGATTATCAAAAGTGTGAGTGAAAATACGCATTGATTTTCTAATTGAGTACTGAAAATACTGTAATAAAGTTAAAAATTCATTTGAAATAGTTGAGCTGCAAAAAAAAAAATGTTTGCAGCTCAAATAAGTGAATTTTTTAATTTGTTTTATTTTGTATCATTTGTTTCCTATTTAATAAAAAAGAAAATCAATATTACATTTATACCAGATGGCCGCGGCCCGCATGTCGAGCCCGCCGAGGCATTTGATGGTCTCGGAGTGTATTTATTTGAATTTTGATGCCCAATAAGTATACAAAGTTTCAAGCAAATCTGACTTGCGGTTACACAGATAGTAGAACTTTAACTCAAATTTTGACAGTGAAAACTTTAACTCAAACTTCTAAGTCATTTGACCTTGACATGAGTGGGACACAGAATGAATATTGATGATGACTAATAAGCATATGAAGTTTCAAGTCAATGTGACTTAGGACTGCAGAGATATAAGGTATTTAAAAACTTTTAACGCAGATTTCGGAATGTAAACTTCTAAGTCATTTGACCTTGACCTTGACCCTCATATCAAGAGTGGCAATTCATGTTTCAAATAAAAACACAAATTATGAAAAATGCCAATAAACACATCCGATAATGGTAAATTTCATATCTAAGCAGTGCTGCAGATAAGCTGTGTATTTGCGCAAAAATACCCAATTAAAATTGCCGAAAAACCCAATTGAAATCCGAAGTAGCGAGTATCAAAAAACAATAACAATTTTGTGGGATGAGTGGGATACAGCATGAATATATGAATCATGACTAATAAGCATATGAAGTTTCAAGTCAATGTGACTTAGGACTGCAGAGATATAAGGTATTTAAAAACTTTAACACAGATTTTGGAATGCAAACTTCTAAGTCATTTGACCTTGACCTTGGGTACAGGGGCTGCATGAGTGGGATACAGCATGAATATATGAATCATGACTAATAAGCATATGAAGTTTCAAGTCAATGTGGCTTAGGACTGCAGAGATATAAGGTATTTAAAAACTTTAACGCATATTTCGGACGGACGCACGGACACAAGCACGCACGGACGGACACCTGGACGTCATTGTGATCAGTATGTCTCGCTTTCCGCAAGCGGGCTTGGCAAAAAGTAAAATACGCATTGAATTTGAAATATGGGGGTATAATACTATTTAGATATAAAACTTATCTGGAGCTATGTTTGTAGGTGCTAATGAAATAGCACACTCTGTAGCCTGACAATGATCTAAATTGCTTGTCAGAAGCATGACCCGTGTTGCATGGATGGAATGGCGGACAGAGCAGATCCTGAAAAACCCATAAGCCATTAGTTGTTTCCATTAACCTTTTAAGGGAAACATGGTTATCGCCCCTCATATCAAGAGTGGCAATTCATGTTTCAAATAAAAAACACAAATTATGAAAAATGCCAATAAACACATCCGATAATGGTAAATCTCATATCTAAGCAGTGCTGCAAATAAGCTGTGTATTTGCGCAAATACCCAATTAAAATTGCCGAAAAACCCAATTGAAATCCGAAGTAGCGAGTATCAAAAAGCAATAACAATTTTATGGTGCCTTTATCATGCTGCAAAAAACAATAAACATACTACAAATACATATAGCATATTTTTCTTATTTTCCATGAAAACACATCTTGGTATTTCATTAGAATTGTCTCCAACTACTACTGTTCCACGAAATGCTGCCCAAGATTTATTGCTGTAAAAACACTCCAAGCTGCTTATTTTTTATATAAAACAATGTAAAACTATTTTTTAGAAATGAGCCTACTTTTTTATTTCAAGAAAATCCGTCTAATAACAAAGTTATTTCGAATAAACAGTCATGGATGGGCTTTTGCCTTATAAATTAATTTCACCGAATTTTAGTTGTTGACAATAAAACAAAAAATTGCTATCAACAACAACAACTATTATTGCGAACTGAACACATTATTTTATAAATTTGTTTATTAGCATCATTTTCT
>CM055279.1:10563915-10600632 GCA_029237695.1 Conchocele bisecta
TTCCTGACCATTGGATTAAAATCCGACCGACTGAGCTAACTGGGCGTTGATATCCTCTACACAGCTAGTGACATATACATTTACTACATGTAATTAAGGAATAAAACCATGGTCTGTTGCGTTTACTGGGGTGTAGAATACATTTGGTCTGTTTAAAGTGTGTGGAGTCCATTAAATTTATCAAATGTATTGGCACCACAGTAAACTTACACTTCATTTTCTGATGGATTCATGCACCTGACCTTGGTATCACCAAGCTCCTAGAATTGAAATATTGTATGGTACTTCAGTCTCCACAAAAACTGCCAAAGCTTTACTGGACATTCGGTCTGGTAAACTTGAAATTTTCACCACAACGAACAAAAATTTACTGTCTGCTCATCTCATGTCTGCTGTTTCTGTCTGTCTGCTTCTCGGGTATTAAAATGTGGTTCATTGGATTCATAATTCTGGGTCATTTCTAAAAGATACGGGCCATTATGCCCCCTCACTATTTATTTTTGAAGCCATTTATGCCAAATAGGGGCTAATGTCCCCATGACCCCTCCTATAGTCTGTTTCACGAAAGCTGCCCAAATTTTACTGCTATATAAACAATTCAAAAACAAGATTTCTTTTGATAATATTAAATTAAAGGAAAATTTAAGAATGAGCCTTCTTTTTATTTCGTGAAATTTTGTCAAATATTGATTTTATTACACAAAAACAATTTCCCCATGTTAAATCCCCATAGACATCTTCACGGAGTAGTGAAGATGTCTATGGGGATTTAACATGGGGAAATATTTTTGAATTTCAGAAATACTGGACCGATTTTTAAAATTTAACTTTTGTTTTCTTAGTTAGATCATATCCAAGCTATCTATTCAGGTTTCGGAGTCAATTTCCAATTTTTTTCGTTTTTTGACTCCTACCACACTCCCTTACCTCTTTTTCCCCCATGTTAAATTCCCATAGAGAAATAAATTTTTCGTTATAAAATCAATATTTGACCAAATTTCATGAAATAAAAAGAAGGCTCATTCTTAAATTTTCCTTTAATTTAATATTATCGAAAAAAATATTGTTTTTGAATTGTCTATATAGACGTAAAATTTGGGCAGCTTTCGTGAAACAGACAGTAGAGTGATCACTGCATTTGTGACACTTAGTTTTATTATCTTAACCCTTACACCGCTATCTTATTTTCTTTGTAGTCCGCTGTTATTTTCTATTTTTTGTTTTTATCATCAAAAACATGTTTTGACAGCACTTTAGAATAATTTACAACATGCTTTGACATGTTTTTATTGAGAAATAAGGCAAGATATAAAAACAACAGCAGACGACTATTGTTGTGAGTAGCAGTCTAAGGGTTAAAACATGTTTAACTACATTCTTCAAGAATTACTTTAAAATTTCAATAATTATATTTGTGGATATGACTGAAGAAATAGGGCTTATAGGTTATGCGAACTGTGTAGCCCCAGATCAGCCTGCACATCCGGGCAGTCTGATCAGGCTCTACACTGTTATCCTTTCATTTACAAAACATCCATCATGCCTCTGGCAGACAGTATACACCATTATCAAGATAAAGGAGTGTGCCAGCTGATTAAGATCTAGACAGGTCACAAAACCCATAAGCCCCATTTCTCCAGTCACATATACATGTAATCATTTGCCACCTTCTAATAGTCGAAACACTCATTTCCTGTAGCTGCCGGTGGATCTTACTCTCGACTGCTGCAGTCAATGGGTAGAGCCAAACAGATGGGCGGAGCTAAGCAGAACTCTAATCCTACCCACCCTGCGCCATTGGTTTATTTCCCCAGCATCTAATAGTCGATACTCATTTCCTGCAGCTGCCAGTGGATCTTACTCTCAACTACTGCAGTCAATGGGCGGAGCCAGCCAAATGGGCGGAGCTAAGCTGAAATCTAATCCCACCCGCCCTGCGCCATTGGCTAACCAACAAGGGAGCAAAGCCAAACCAACTCAGGCAGAGCAACTCAAAGAAAGCTTAAAAGCATCACCCCGTCATACTCCAACAAAGGTTATGGTAAGGCCAAAGACAGTTAGCTAATAAATTCTCATTCAAGCTGTTCACCAAACCGTGTGGGAAGCTTTTGTTCTCATTTGAACATGCTTTCGTCTAGCCCTCTATCATGCTGTGACAAACCCATGATCATCCGACTGTTGGCAATCCCAAGGGCAAGAAACACTGCATAGTTTGTGTACACAACTCGTGTGAAACTGTTCTGTCATTCGATCTGAAACTATACACACATCTTCTACACATATTGAAGATGTGCACCTTGGTGTTTTTATGCCGAAAAAATATTCTTTAACAAAAATATCACCTTTTTAACTTCTCCATTTTTTTATACATCTTTGTATCCAATTCTATATAATTTATACTTTACACATCTCTACCTACATTAGTATACCTGTTTATCACAAGAAGAGGAAGAAATAATGCTTTAGATTTTCATATTCTCATTACTGTTTCTGGCCTTGGTGACAGCTTCACATTTCTGTATCTTCGCTGTCGGGCCCATCATTGACGGGCATATTTTATGACTTACGGCACTCTTGTTCAAGTATATCATCAGTCATATAAGGAAGGCTAGCTACCAAAAGAATTTATCTGAACAAATTCTTATCTATTTTTTTTATTTCTTCATGAAAGTATACGGTGTTACCACTCATTTGAACCGTCTCGGCGAGACGGTTCAAATGAGTGGTAACAACATATACTTTAGAGTAGAAATAAAGAAAATAGTTATATTTTTCGTCAATTTGTTCATTGATATCTTGAGAACCAAGGCTATGCATATTTAATAAATATCATATTGAATCATCACTCATGTAATATGTTTTTCGACGGTAGTATTTTATGACTTACGGCACTCTTGTTCAAGTATATCATCAGTCATATAAGGAAAGCTAGCTACCAAAAGAATGTGCATCCATAAAACTTGCTTACTGACCAGTCTCATTGTTTCAGCACCCAACCGAGCCAGTTGTCAAACAAAAGGGTGGTGGAAAGGTGAAACAGCCACTGCCCAGTGATGTAAGTCGGGAATACTGTAATAATCCTAAATATTCGGACACCAATTTATTAACCCATAGAATGCGAGAAACAAAAATTGTCGTCTGCTGTTGTTTTGAATTTTGTAATTTTTTCTCTATAAAAGCATGGTTTTTCAGCACCTTAGAATCATTTCCATTGGAAATGATTCTAAAGTGCTGACAAACTATGTATTTGATGATGAAAATGGAAAATAAAAAATAATCAGCAGATGACAAAATTTAATTCTGCATTGTAAAAACTACATGTGGACCTGTGCGACACACACAACAAATTCAGTGTTAGCTCGTACCTTTTATCCCCACAACCCTTACTCAGATTTACCGTACTTCAAATTTCAAAGCAACACACTCTGAGACCATCCAATCCCTTGGTGCACCAACATACAGGCAGTGGCCATCTGGTTTTATTGCTGTCGGCGTTATATAGACGCTGCTTTTGGCGTGCATCTGGAATTTGCATTTAATGTATTTAAGTACCAAATATCTCCACAACCGATTGACTGGAAACTTCACATACCTCTTTATCATCCATGTTTTCATTCTATAGCACACGCATGTGGCTTCCATGCCCAAGGTCAAGATCAAATTACTTTGCGTTAACGTTTTTTTGTAAGATCTGTTAAAGGATCTGTTAAAGTTTTTAAGTACCCAATTGACTTAAACTTCACATACCTCTTTTTATCCCGTCAACACGGTGCGTATGTGCCGTGAACATTTTAGCTCACCTGAGCGAAGCTCATGTGAGCTATTGTTACCGCAATGTGTCCGTCGTCGTCGTCCGTGAACATTTTCAAACGTCTTCTCCTCGGTAACCATTGGGTCTATAGTCACCAAACTTTATGGTCACGGTCCTTAGGTAGGGGGATTACAAAATTGTTAAAATGACGTCATTGCGTAATCCAAGATGGCCGCCGTCTAAAAATAGCACAAATTCTTAAAAAATCTTCTTCTCAAGAACCGCCAACCGGATTTCGACAAAACTTGGTAGGAATGATCGATGTACATTGCTCTTTCAAAGTTGTTAAAATGGTGACCCCGGGGTCAAAAATGGGCGTGACCCGTGGGGTCAAATTTTATTTTTGACCTAATATGGTCATATTATATATCAAATCGAAGGTATCAATGAGGCGATCCCTCTGGTACATTTTTTATTGAAATCGGATTGTTATGTCATCCAAGATGGCCGCCGATATGTCAAAAGGTCGTTCTTTTAGTAGAGATTTCAAAATTCTTCTTCACATGAACCCAGGGCTGTACAAATTGATTTTTTAGCCACTTGTCCCGGACAAGTGACTTGACAAAAGTGACGTGCCCCGACTTGTCCTGGAAATTATAATTTTCAGGGCAAGTGGTTTTGAAAAAATTACTTGTCCTCGTAAAACTTCTTATACAAAACTGTAACAACACAACCATACAGAACTATGGCACGGGTATAACGGTGGTTGCAGAGTCTGCAATTAGGACCGGTCGTTCCCTGTCAGTTACTCAAAAATAGAAAAGCCAGATTGAATGTTTTCTTTTCCGGGTGCAAAGAGAGAGAGAATAACTACAGCTCATCAATCAACAATTTATTACATAAATAATCATGTCTCAATCACGCAATATATCAGTGCATCACAAATTGGATTGATTGGTGTTTAATGGTATATCTATAGTGCCGTTAGTACATGTAATATGAACACATGGACACACATTACCAACTCCATATACATGTAGAAGCTTCCAAACAACGGTTCTCGGTGTATGTATATCCATGTGTGCATAATACATGCACTTTAGTTGCTATAAAAATGTTGGCAATAACATATATTACTAGTAACGGGAACCCTGGCAATCAGGAAAGATCGATTGATTGGTGTGTAATGGTCTATCTATAATTTCGAGTGTATATTCCAGAATTTTCGGTGTAAAAACATCGACGTTTTGTGAATTAAATTACGAAATCTACTCATTTGACCGTCTCGAAAATGAAGTCACGTCTATATTTACAATATTTAATGTCTATCAGTATGTTCGCGGAACGGTAAATAATAAACTTTTTGAAATTTCATTTTTTTTTTGTTGGCAACAGCTGTTAATTCGCTAATTAAACTGCAGCTCTATACGCGATCTCCATTATAACGCAGGTCTCTCGTGGATCCCCAAAAAAATATGAAAAAGTGTAATTAGTTGATTCGTGATTTCTGTAAGTTTATTAAAACAACGACATTCAAAGTACATGAAATAATTATTATTAGTATGTTAGGTAATCATGTTAATATGCATACAGTGCGTCCCCCCTATTGTACGGAAGTCCGGCGACATACGACCTTCCGTGTTGCTTATCCGGACCGTGCAATATTCGTGAGAGGGGATATATGAATTCCAAATCCAGATGTGATTACACCCGACACATATTACACAGACGAGATTTGTGTGATGCTTTGTGCAAAAAACCGATACACCCAGCTGTGTGTACAGGTGTTTATTGTATGACCTCATTCAGCACGAGGCTGTAAACTGTGTGACCTTTAGGCTATGTTTTGAAATGTTACTGATTGGTCAACACGCCTTTTGATGTGCCACAGACGTCGCGAATGTGCGACTTCTTTCATCATCGCATCACGGGGCAATCATGCAGTAACCCATTTCATGCTGAGGATACGCTTATGTTTGCGGACAAATATTTTCCTTCTATGCACTCAGAAGTATATGCCGCGACCACCATTTAATCCGTCTCGTCGAGACGGTTCAAATGAGTGGTCACATCGTATACTTTCATTGAGAAATAACAAAAATAAATCTAATCAGGGTCACAGCTAGTATGTATATCACTTTTCTTGCTATATACACAGTATAGCAGCTTCTGTGTAAGTGTGTATCACCACAGGGAATCCGACACACACCTGAGGCGTTATTGATCGATGAAATGTTACAATTTAGGATTAGTCTAGTGAAGAAAACAGGCTTGTGGCGGGACGTTTCAACGGAAAATAGTGACTTGCCCGGGACTAAATTTCAGCATAGAGCCACTTGCCCGAGACCAAAACCGACTTGTCCCGGGCGTCGGGCGTGCCGATTTGTACAGCCCTGCATGAACCGCTTGGCCCATGGTAGCCAAACTTAAAAGTTATGGTCCATGGGTGAACCCTTTTCAGATTTGTTAAAATGGAGGTCATCGCTAATCCAAGATGGCCGCCGTCTAAAAATAGCATAAATTCTTAAAAAATCTTCTCATGAACTGCTGGCCGGATTTCGACTAAGCTTGGTAGGAATGATCGATTTACAATGCTCTTTCAAAGTTGTGAAAATGGTGACCTCGGGGTCAAAAATGGACATGGCCCGTGGGGTCAAATTGGGGTCAAATTTTATTTTTGACCGAATATGCTCATGCCATATATCAAATTGAAGGTATCGATGAAGCGATTGCTCTGGTGCAATATTTGTCGGAATCGGATGATTATGTCATCCATGATGGCCACCAAAAGGTCCATTTATTCAAGATTTTGAACGTCTTTTTCTCAGGAACCACATGGCCGATGCTGGCCAAACTTCATAGGAAGTTAAGATCCTTGGGTGAAGCATTTTCAGATTTTGTAAAATGAGAGTCATCGCTTAATCCAAGATGACCGCCATCTAAAAATAGCACAATTTTTTTAAAACACATGAACTCAATGTCACATTCTCCTCTGGTGTTCATGGAGTCAGGTGAGCGAATTAGGGCCATCATGGCCCTCTTGTTTGATATCCTGTCACTCGTATGAATATGTGCGGTTGTCATACTAATCAATTCTCCGATTTTGAGGATGCGGCTGGGATTATTTTTTTGCATTTTAAACTATTTTTAAAAAATATCTGGCGCCACACAGAAACAGGATGGGCTCGGCAGAGCCTCGCCCATCCCGTTTCCTAAGCCGTGCCGGATATTTTTTCCCATTCACGGCACTAACCTACTATTCTCTTTATCATCATCCATACAAGATCAAGGTAAAGCAACTGAAGCTTGCGTTGAAGTTCTTGTCAAATCTGCGTTAAACTTTTAAGTACCCAATATCTCCACAATCCAGTGGAACCCCTTTAAACCGGACATCCTGGGAGGTCCCCAGTACAGTGGAGGTCCCCAGGGTGTCCGGTTTAGAGGGGTGCCACTGTAATTAAGTACCCAATATCTCCACAATCCAATTCCAGATGCATGTACAGTGGAACCCCTCTAAACCGGACACCCTGGGAGGTCCCCAGGGTGTCCGGTTTAGAGGGATGCCACTGTACATACATACTGGGACAGAACTCGAGATAAGATGCATATTGGCGTATTTCACGCACTTATTTTAGCAGAATACGCATTAAGTAGTGAAAATACTGTAATAAAGTTGAAAATTTACTACGTTGAGCTTCGAAATGCAAACACTGTTTGCTTTTTGCAGCTCAAATTGTTTTATTTTTTACCATTTGTTCCCTAATTAATAAGGAGGAAAATCGGTACTACATTTGTAAAAGTAAAATAGGCATTGAATTTGAAGTAGGGGTATAATACTCTTTAGATACAAAACTTATCTGGAGCGTTGCTGGGACCATCAAATACGTCGGCAGGCATGATCTGCTGGCTGCGGCTAATTAGTATGATTTAATATGTTTATTAGCGAACATGTAGGCCACCTATTTCAAGAGAATTATCACAGGGCTCCAGATAAGTTTTGTATCTAAAAAGAGTATTATAGCCCCAGATTTCAAATTCAATACGTGTTTTACTTTTACAAATGTATTTTTGATTTTCTTCCTTATCAAATAGGGAACAAATGATAAAAAATGAAACAAATTTAAAAATTCACTTATTGGAGCTGCAAAAAATCAACAGTATGCTTTTTACAGCTCATCATTTAAAGTAAATTTTCAACTTTATGACAAATACGCCAATATGCAGCTTATCTGGAGCTCTGTTATCATTCAGCTAATTGGTTGATTGCAGGGTGGGAAGAAGAAAAATAAAGAGAAGAAAAAGAAGGATATGCCAATGCAACAAATACAGGTATATCAAAATCGGTGCCATCGTATACAGTTTCATGGTCATTCGGGGAACAGTCGAAACCCTAAAACCAGCGCTCCAGATAAGCTGCGTATTTACGTAAATACCCAATTAAAATTGCCAAAAACCCAATTGCAATCAGAAGTAGCTAGTATCAAAAAGCAATAACAAATTTGTGGTACCTTTATCATGCTACAGAAAACAATAAACTGACCACAAATATAGCATGTTTTTCTTATTTTCCATGAAAACACACCTTGGTATTTCATTAGAATTATCTCCAAGGAGACAATTTATGCCAAGACATGTTTTCATTTCGAAACAAACTTCAATAATTGCTGTCTGTTGATGTGTAAATAGTAGTGATTTTATTTTACGGATTAGCGGGGTGGTCGTTGTATTGAACCTTGTCTCAATAATGGGGTGGTCGTAAATTGGATCTTTTATTGTATTACTAGAAGCCCAAAATGGCAATCAAAAGATGAATTATATAAAAACTTTATCCCTTGAATGAGTACTTTAACCCTTAGACCGCTATTTCTTGCCAATGTCGTTCTTGGTCAGCTCTTGCACTCCTATAACAATTTTCATTTTGCAATTGATAATTTACTGAATAAATGGGGAACAGTGTATTAATGCCAACTCTGATATGTATATTCTTATTTACCTACAATGGTAGGAAATGAAATCAAAACCTGTGTGATCATGGTATGGTTCTTATCCCACAAATGTTGACATAACTTTATCAGACAATAGAATAGATAAAGTTCATAGGGACTGTGTGAGGTGTGACTAGTGCAATTTTAACCCTTAGACCACTACTCACAACAATTGTCGTCTGCTGTTGCTTTTATATCTTGCCTTATTTCTCAATAAAAACATGGTTTGACAGCACTTCAGAATCATTTCCAATGGACAGCACTTCAGAATCATTTCCAATGGAAATGATTCTGAAGTGCTGTCAAAGCATGTTGTAAATTATTATAAAGTGCTGTCAAAGCATGTTTTTGATGATAAAAATGGAAAATAGAAAATAAACAGCAGACGACAAAAAACAATAAGATAGCGGTCTAAGGGTTATATAATACTTGTGCACGATTGCCACACCTTCACAACTTTGCTTAAACACTTAGAAGTTTCAGTTGGGAATTTTGCCAGAGTTTTGAAATTCTGTCAAAACTTCTATATCCCTTGAAGGATTACTTTAATATTTCAGTACGTTATACTTGTGCACAAATGCCACACACTCACATTGCCCTTACTATGACCTTGACCTTCTTGAGGTTCCGAACGTTGTTCGTGTACATTTACGTCAAAATGTTTGTAAGAGTTTCTCCAGTTGGACACCAGGGGGCCATTTCACTAAACTTCGTACAACTACAATGTTCGTAAGTGCAAATTTAGGATCGTCTGAGAATTTCAATTGATGGATTTACATTTATTGAGCATGCAGCCTATGCTCAATAAATGTAAATTCAATAATCGTTTACATTGTTAATGTAAAATTTACAGACTATCATAATTTTGCACTTATGAACATTTTAGCCGTACAAAGTTTAGTGAAATGGGCGCAGGTATGCCACGGGGGTGGGGGGGGGGGGTGGGGAGGGCATATCCATGTTTTACACACTTAATGTCTAGTGGTTTCTAATTTTTGGACCATTGCATTAATGGCAAAGGTGGATTTGTTGTAGAGGCGAATAATAGTGACAAATTTAGCAGATCCGGATGAGATGGCTCGTTACTAGCTGGCTCATTTGGATCTACAGTGGTTGCACATCTTGGCTTTCTGGGGCCCGTTTCCCTAAACTTCCTACGACTAAAATGTTCGTAAGTGCAAATTTAGGATCGTCTGGAAAGATCAATTGATTGGATTTACATTTATTGAGCAATAGTGTTAATGTGAAATTTACAGTCTGTAAATTTCACATTAACACTATTTTCTTGTAGACAACTAACTATTGACTAGTTAAATAATACAGACTATCATAATTTTGCACTTTCAAAAGTTCAATAGTTGTTTACTAGAAAATAGTGTTTATGTGAAATTTACAGACTCATAATTTTGCACTTACGAAAGTTTTAGTCGTACAAAGTTTAGTGAAACAGACCCCTGGCCTGTATGGTAGAAAGGGTTAACTCTTTCCCCCCTAAGTAACTGGAATGGAATTTGATATGTTAATTTTGCAACCAATCCAATCGACACAAAATGATTTTCACACTAGTCCATTTTATGAAAAGGGGATGTTTTGTTCTAAAAAAAAGAAAATTTCTTGCAAAATTTGTAGATCCTGATGAGTCGGCTCATAACGAGCCGACTTATCTGGATCTACACTGTTTGCCAATACCACTGTACAGGCCTGTGGTGTTGGAAGAGTTAAAGGGTCATACAGTTTTATTCAGTGGGTCAAATATTTTTTTCAAGTCCACATTATATTTTGTGATCACTCATTTGAATCGTCTCTGTGAGACGGTTCAAATAGCGGTCGGTCATAACTTTAATTTTTGTGGATAAGTCAGAAATGTTTTTATTCCAATATCCAAAAGCCAAGTTTTGTATTGTTAAGCTGCACTTGTATTCATTCTGTATCTATTTTTAGAAATACATGTACAGTTTCTTTGGGTTGTGAAATAACTTTATTTTCTTACTTAATACAGTGCATACATTTAAACTTGCATAGCTGTATAGCAGACAGGTAGGCCGTTTTTGGGATTGACTTTAATATACAATGTAGGTTTGTATTTTTATTATAAATTTGTTTATTTATTCATGTTTCAGTCAGTTTCTTTGATTTCTTCATTAGCACATACCTGTGCTGTTGAACTTGTGCTAAAGGCCACCTCCGAATAGCAACTACCTGTCTATAGCAGCCACACTTCTGCTTTCCAAATTATTTGATTACTCCATAAATGAACATGTGAGCAAAGACAGCCTATGAACAAAGGCCAGTAATTATTATTTTTTTTTTTTTTAATATGAAACAGATTTTGATGAAATATGGCGCAGCAAACACGTCTTCATGAGCTGCATTGGGTCGTCCAGGGAGTTTGGCACAGACGTATGTCGTTTTTGCGAAGAATCAATTTCCGTGTCTAACGACACGGAAATCGATTCTTCGCAAAAACGACAGAAGTTTGAGCCAAAGTACAGAGACCACCAAATGCAGCTTAACAAGACACGTTTGAGGCGCCATATTTCATCAAAATCTGTTGCGTAATAATGACAATACAAAAGAATATGTACTTTGAATCGGATGGATTCTGGAAGTTTCAGTACTTGTTGTTGTTAGTACCATGTGAGCATATACCTTGTTTTATTCACAGGTTTGACATGTGTATCAAGTGATATTTATAGGTTATTTAATTTGTATGTGGATATATGCACGAGTTCCGCAGCGTGCGATATTGCGCGACTTTTGCAGCGCAATATCGTTGCGCGGCAGAATGAGTGGCATATATACACATACAAGTCAAATAACCTTTTTATACGCCCCCTTGAAAAGAACGGGACGTATTATGTATTCAGCTTGTACGGGCGGGGTGGCGGGCACAGCTTGTCTACGCAATAACTAGAGTCCTACATGACGGATTGTAACCAAATTCGGTATATGTACATGTTTATCACAGCAAGACGAAGAAGCCTATTGATTTTCAAAAAAATTGATGTCTTATCTGCCCTTGGCAGCCATTTTTAATTTTCGCACTCTGTATTCGTGTCTACGCAATAACTCTACTATTGATTTTCAAATATTTCCGATGACTCATCTCCCCTAGGCGGCCATTTTTTTATTTTCGGACTCTTTCTCCACACAATAACTTCTACTTGACTGATCTTAACCAAATTTGGTGTACATGTTTATCACGTCAAGATGAAGAACCCTATTGGCTTTCAGTGAGTTATATCCCTTTTTTGACTGGCCTTGCCTCGACGGGCATATATTGTGACCTTCGGCATTCTCGTATTCTTGTTATACCTCTTATGAGGATAGTACAATTATTCCTAGTCCTATTACTTTTAGGGGAAGGGGCCAAGTGACTGGTATGGACCTGTCACCAGGTCATGTTATTCTAATTTCAAGGCTGAAGATATATTTTTTTTCGATGCAAATATTCCATTCAGATTTTAGGATTTTCACCCCAATGCAGCAGGTGAACTGTGGGATCGAACCCGTTGGCCCGGCCTTAAATGACCATAGAAGATGATAGGCCATTAAGCACCAATCAATCATGTGCCGACAGGCCATATTTTCTTGTTGCAGAAGTATTACTGCATTTATCACATGTTTTCCGATACAAAATAGGGAATAAACGAGGAAAAAAAGCAATATTGAAAATTCACGCATTTGAGCTGCAAAAAGGCAAACAATGCGATTTGTGATCAGTCTATCTCCTGATCAAATAGAACACATCTGTAACCTGACAAATATCCATATTGCTTTTTAGAAGCATGACAGGTGTTTCATTGATGTAATGGCAGATGCACAGGCGGATGCACAGGCTGATTTGGATCTAAACTGGTCGCAAAACCCATAGGCCCAATTAACAATTTATATTCGTTGTTAGAAGCAAGACGGGTGTTTCATTGACGGAATGGCGAACAGTGCAGATCCCGATCAGACTGTTCAGATGTACAGGCTGATTTGGACCTTCACTGGTTGCAAAACCCAATTTCTCCAGTCATAGCCACATTTATGTCTGGCCTTGATTCGTTTTAGCCGGCGCAGCTACCACATTCCGTTTTAAAAATTACACTTATTTGAGCTGCAAAAAAGCAAACACTGATTGCATTTTGCACCTCAACTAAGGTAAATTTCAAATTGATTACAGTATTTTCACTACTCAATTTGAAATCAATGCGTATTTTCACATTTCTGTGAGTATTTTGTACTCCCACTTTTGATAATTAATGCATATTCTGCTAAAATAATTGCATAGAATACACCAATACACACCTTATCTGGAGCCCTGACTGATATTTCCATTTAGCCTCCGCAGTTGCCGTCCCCATTTAGTCAGCAAGAGGCTCGACTCAACGTGAGAAAGCCACCGCCATTGGTGATCCCATTTAGTCAGCCATTGAGTACACAAGAGGTTCGACTCAACGTTAGAAAGGACCAACACACGTACATTGCTGGACCACAGAAACTTCATCTGCAAGAGATCTTCAATATAACTGGTATGGCATTAACCCTCACTACGCTATAGGCGGTTGTCGTCTGCTGTTTTTCATATTGGCCTTAATTCTTAGCAAAAAAAACAACGGTTTTGACAGCACACAACAACGGTTTTGACAGCACATATGAATTGTCTCCAGTGGAGACGATTCTCATGCGCTGTCAAAACAGGTTTTTGTCGATAAATATTGAAAATAAAACAATTCCAGCAGACGACAAAATTTAACCAATGCATCCATCACAAAATGGTTTTCAGACTAGTCCATTTATCAAAATGGGGTATTTTTTATTCTCAAAAATATTAAAATTTCTTTCAATAAGTGCAGATTCTGATGAGACGGCTCATTACAAGCTGGCACATCTGGATCTGCACTGTTTGCATAAACCGCAGACTATCGTGTTCATAGGGTTGTCCCTTAGAATGTGTGAAACATAAATTGTCGTCTGCTTTTATTTTATATTTTTTCTTCTTTCGCAATAAAAACATGATTTGACGGCATTTTAGAATAATTTCCAATGGATATGATTCTAATGTGTTGTCAAACCATGTTTTCAGACAAAAAAAAAGTAATTCAGCAGTGTAACGGTTAATACTGTTGTTTGGTTTTCATTATGCCCCCTATGCGATAGCAAGGGGGCATATTGCGGTGCTCTTGAGGTTCCGTACGTCCGTCCGTCTGTGTGCATTTACGTCAAAAAGTCGTAAAGTTTGTAAGAGTTTCTCCAGTTAGAGTCCAGTATGCCATGGGGGTGTATCCATGTGTTTTACAAACATAATGTCTAGTTGTTAAGTGTACTGTGAAAAGTGACGGTGGTTTATAGATATAGATACCAGGCGCCTGTTTCACTAAACTTCATACAACTAACAATAACAGTGGTTCTGACAGCCGATTTTGAAAAATCTTTCGTGGACGTGCTGCATTTATGACATGAACCCGTAGGTACTAGTTTACTAGTGGTAGCTGGGGCATTCATGTTCTATGAACACATTTTCGAGTTCACTAATCTGTTTAACCCTTAGAATGCGGTAAACAAAAAATTGTCGTCTGCTGTTGTTAAATATTTTGTCTTTATTCTCAATAAAAGCATGGTTTGGCAGCATTTGAGAATCATATTCTAAAGTGCTGTCAAACCATGTCTTTGACAAGAAAAATTGAAAATAAAACACAGCCAGCAGACGACAATTTAATTCAGCAGTGTAAGGGTTATTCACCTTCTGCGTATATCTGAGATCCAAGTGCCTTTAAATTTTATTCATGTCTTTGATAAGGAAAATGTAAAATATGACACAACAGCAGACGACAATTTCTTTTTTGTTTCCTCCTTTTAAAGGTTAAAGTTTGTTCTCATTCACAGGCGTCGTCATCGAAGTTCCATCTGCGGAGAGTTACTCGGAGGAGATAGTTTTGCGCGGAAATCAGCAACAAGTTGGCGCCGCTCTCGCTCTTATGTTCTCCAAGGTTTGTATAGTTACTCCCAATGTTCTCCAAGGTTGTTATAGCAACAGTTAACACCCATTGTTTTCCAAGGTTGCTGTAGTAACACCCTGTGTTCTCCAAAGTTGCTATAGTAATGCCCTATGTTCTCCAAGGTTGCTATAGTATTGCCCAATGGTATCCAAGATTGCTATAGTAACACCCTGTGTTCTCCGAAATTGCTATAGTAACACCCTATGTTCTCCAAGGTTGCTATAGTAATGCCCTATGTTCTCCAAGGTTGCTATAGTAATACATTATGTTCTCCAAGGCTGCTATAGTAATGCCCTATGTTCTCCAAGGTTGCTATAGTAACACCCTGTGTTCTCCGAAGTTGCTATAGTAATGCCTTATGTTCTCCGAAGTTGCTATAGTAATGCCTTATGTTCTCCAAGGTTGCTATAGTAATGCCTTATGTTCTCCAAGGTTGCTATAGTAATGCCCTATGTTCTCCAAGGTTGCTATAGTAATGCCTTATGTTCTCCAAGGTTGCTATAATAATTCCTTATGTTCTCCAAGGTTGCTATGTTAATGCCCTATGTTCTCCAAGGTTGCTATAGTAATGCCCAATGCTATTGTAACACCCTGTGTTCTCCGAAGTTGCTATAGTAATGCCCTATGTTCTACAAGGTTGCTATAGTGCCCTATGTTCTCCAAGGTTGTTATAGTATTGCCCAATGGTATCCAAGATTGCTATAGTAACACCCTGTGTTCTCCGAAGTTGCTATAGTAATGCCCTATGTTCTCCAAGGTTGTTATAGTAATGTCCAATGGTATCCAAGATTGCTAAAGTAACACCCTGTGTTCTCCGAAGTTGCTATAGTAATGCCCTATGTTCTCCAAGGTTGTTATAGTAATGTCCAATGGTATCCAAGATTGCTATAGTAACACCCTGTGTTCTCCGAAGTTGCTATAGTAATGCCCTATGTTCTCCAAGGTTGTTATAGTTATAGGAGGGCCAATGACGCCTATTTGTCATAGATGGCCCCAAAAGTCAATAATGAGGGTCCGTAAAAGCCCATAATTTTTAGAAATGGCCCAGAATTATGAATCCAATGGGCCACATTGTAATACCCGAAGCAACATCATTCATACACAGCAGAAATATACAGAGCCCTGCAGGGGACGTAGAATTCTTCTTTTTATTAATTTGTTCCCACGAAATAATAATTTGTTCCTTCAATTTAACAATTCATTCCCATGAATTAACAATTCGTTCCCACAAATTAACAAGGGAACAAATTTTTAAATTGAGGGAACAAATTGTTATATCGAAACGAATTGTTAATTCGAGGGAACAAATTGTTAAATTGAGGGAACAAATTGTTATTTTGTGGGAACAAATTAATAATAAAAAAAATCCATGTCCTCTGCGGGGCTCCGTAGAAATAGCATGAAAAGATGATGGTTAATATTCCAATATCACACTTAAACATGATTTACAACCTGGGCCCGGTTGTTCAAAACACCAGTTAGCTTAACGGACTGTTAAATCCTTAACGGACTGTTAAATCCTTAACTGAATGGTTAAAATCTCTGTTAAACAGAGATTTTAACCATTCAGTTAAGGATTTAACAGTCTGTTAAGCTAACGGATGTTTTAAGCAACCGGGCCCTGATGTATAATTTGAAGATTAACACGGTATTGTCATTGCATTATTACAATCTGACAAAATGAGGGGTACACAAAGAATTATGACAATATAGAGAGTTTTCCGCCGAAAAAGGCTTACATTTTTGTGATGGCTCAGTTTTAGATTGCTTAAATACTTCAACACGGCATACCTGTGGGCAAATGCCACGCATCCATGCTGCCCTTAATATTACCTTGACGTTTTGACCTTGACACTTTTTAACACATTAAGAACTTTGCCGGAGTTTCTCAATTCTGTCATATCTTCTATATCCATTGAAGGATCACTATAATATTTCAATACATCATACTTGTGCACAAATACCACACATCTGTGTCGCCCTTAACCCTTAGACCGCTACACACAACAATTGTCGTCTGTTGTTGCTTTTATATCTTGCCTTATTTCTCAATAAAAACATGGTTTGACAGCACCTCAGAATCATTTCCATTGGAAGTGCTGTCAAATCATGTTTTTGATGATAAAAATGGAAAATAGAATATAACAGCAGACAACAAAAAATTAAGATAGCGGTGTAAGGTATAATATGACATTGACCTTTTGAACTTCACAACTTTTGCTTACATAGTTTCTCCACAGTTTCTTCAATCTGCCACCTCGTCTCATTTCGATGGTCTAGTAACATAAGGTCGTAAGTGCTATGCTTTAGCATAGCACAAGGTGTACAATCACGTGGTACTAACAACAACAACAAGTACTGAAACTTCCAGAATCCATCGTATTCAAAATACGTATTATTTTATATTGTCCTTATTACAGATTTTGATGAAATATGGCGCATCAAACACGTCTTGTTAAGCTGCATTTGGTGGTCTCTATACGTTCGCCCAAACTTCTGTCGTTTTTTTGCGAAGAAACGATTTCCGTGTCTACCCGACACGGAAATCGATTCTTCACAAAAACGACATAACTCTGCCGAACTCCCTGGACCACCAAATGCAGCTCTCGAAGACGCGTTTGCTGCGCCATATTTCATCAAAATACGTTGCATATTAAGGAAAATATCAAATAATACTTACTTTGGAGTGGGCGACGTTGTTGTTGTTGTTGTAACCACGTGATCATGGACCTTGTAGCAGTTACGACCTTATAATTCCAGCACAAAAATATTTACACAATTCCCTAACATTTGATTGGTCCGTAGCAAGTCTCTGTCCAGAATTTATATCCCAGTAAACTCCATGCCAAACTACTTTCCGTAACCGTGAGGCGCAGTTAAAATAATTCTTAAGAAAACGGAAAATAAACACATTTTCTTGATGAATTTATTTAAAATGCTGGAATTATAAGGAATGAATGGCCTTTTTGTGGAATTTATCGGGGATATAAACTTGGAAAAGTCGCGGGAATACTGGCTGAGGCCTTCCGGCCTTCGTCCAGTATTCCCGCGACTTTTCCAAGTTTATACCCCGATAAATTCCACAAAAAGGCCATTCATTCCTATAATGTTACTTGACCATCGATTTATCAATCTCACAATTTTCAGAGCCAGCTAGCGCAAGCACAAGAGGCGGCTAGACCGAGAGAAATGTCACAGCCATCTTTCGTTCAAGGTCAGGGGTCACATACCTCTCAAGGTCATGGGAATCTTCAGCAGCACAGAAGTGTGGATGAAGATTTAGCAGGTCAGCAGCTTGTAATTTTCTCAGATATGCACAGAAACTGAGCAAACAGATTTGTAAAACAATTTAAGGTTGTTGTACCCTTCTTATGGCCCCATGTAAAGTCTATGGAAATCTAATAAAAAAAAAACTACTATTAAAACGATAGCTACTTACATAAATAAACCATATGTATGCGATCAGTAAGTCTTTATGCAGATTATGCTACCAATAAAAATGTACACACACCTATAATATCCAGATAACAGAACAATTTAGGCCAGAATTTTTTTATTTTTTGGTTTACGAGAATTTTTTTTAAAAATTCGGGTCGAGGGGGCCAAATAAAAATAAAAATAAAAGTACCAAAAATGGCCAGTCGACAATAAAAATAAAAGTGATAATTACGTTATATTTTTTATTTTCGAAAAATATTTCTTAACCATTTTTAGCAATTATTCTGATAGAAAATATGCCTACTATAAACACAAGGCAAATAAACTAGTATTGATATGATTGTACACATATACTAATAATTAACCCTTTCAATACAACAGGCCTCTGTAACAATGTTTGCAAACAGTCTAGCTCCAGATGAGCAGGATTTTAATGATCCTTCTCATCATGATCTGCACTGTTTGCATGTACTTTTCATAAAAAACACTAGAAAATTGTGTCTGTAACCTTTTCCCACAAAAAGGCGACATACATGTTAAAAAAAGGTGAACATTGTCACCCAAGTGAAAAAAGTGGTCACGGTCTGACAGATGTAGATCAAGTGGTATATGTCGGTGTCTGACTGTGACCACTTTTTTCACTTGGATGACAATGTTCACCTTTTAATACTAGACATTTAAGATTGATTGATTGATTATTGGTGTTTAACGGCCTATCAACAGCCAGGGTCATGTAAGGCCGGGCCAACAGGATGGATTATCCTGTATTCAACCTGTAAAAAATGAGGGAAATTCCCAAAATCAGAGCTCAATATTTACATAAACTATATATTCAGCCCTGAAATTGGAATATCCTGGTGCCAGGTCCATGCCACACCAGAATCACTTCAGACTTACTTTTGACATCACTTTCCAAGGTGCTACAAATGGCTTTTAGAATTTACTGCTCGCGGGCATTCGCGGGTATTCTGTATCCTGAACACACGTCCGTAACCGAATCGGGGATTGCCGTCGGTGATACATGTATATATTTTGTTAAATCAAGTCCGTCCTGTTTAATATGACATAAATAGATTGATAATTTTCATTGTGCGACCGCGAGTAATTAATTATTCTCTGTGGGACGGTTTACTGGCTTGCCGAAATGAGCGATGGACTAGAATTTTATTTTAGGAAATCGGGAAAATCTTGGGTCGGCGGAAAAATAAAAAATAAAAGTGGACAGTAGGTCTTTTATTTTTATTTCCGTTTGACAAAAAATAGGGTCGGCGGGTTTGTAAACCAAGAAAATAAAAAATTCTGGCCTTAGATGTAGCACATGACATGCTATGTGATTTTGTACCTTCGGACATCAGCGTAATTTCATGAAATACATTTACAAAATTTACAATATTTTTCCATAAATAGCGTCAAAAGTTAACAAAATTTTCAGAGTACATGCATAATTATATTCCGCATGTATACATTCAGAATTATATTCAATAATATATTCATATTTATGTCACTACACAGGTGTGTCGAAACCAAATTGTACGTGTAAAACCCCAAAATGTGCATATTATTTTCCAACTACAACATATGGTGTGATTTCCTTGCTGGCAGCATCTATCTACCTGCATAAAGACTTAATGAACACACATATATGGTTTATTTGTGCAAGTAGCTATCGGTTTATGAGGAGGTTTTTTATTAGATTTCCATTGACTTTACATGGTGCCACAAGAACAAATATTTTTTTACCAGAAATATCACCTTTTTAACTTTGCCATTTTTGTCTACATTTTTGTATACAATTCTATATAGGGTACACAGCTTGTGTACACAACTCCTCTGAAACCGTTCAGTCAATCGATCTGAAACTATACACACGTCTTCTACACATATTGAAGATGTACACCTTGGTGTTTTTATGCCAAAACAAGAGTTCCACAAGTCACAAAATACGCCCGTCGAATATCTTGCCTTATTTCTCAATAAAAACATGGTTTGACAGCACTTTAGAATCATTTCCATTGGAAATGATTCTAAAGTGCTGTCAAACCATGTTGTAAATGATTCTAAAGTGCTGTTAAAGCATGTTTTTGATGATAAAAATGGAAAATAGAAAATAAACAAAAACAAGAGTGCCGCAAGTCACAAAATACGCCCGTCGAATATGAGCCAGACAGCGAAGATGCAGAAATGTGAAGCTGTCACCAAGGCAAGATTCATTAATGAGAATTTGAAACTTTATAGCATTATTTCTTCATCTCGTTGTGCTAAACATGTATACTAATTTAGGCAGAGATAGAAAAGTAGAGTGTAAAGTAGAAATGATAGGGAATTGGATACAATAATGCAGAAAAAATGGCTAAGTTAAAAAGGTAATATTTTTGTTAAAAAATATGTTTTCGGCATAAAAACAACAAGGTGCACATCTTCAATATGTGTAGAAGACGTGTGTACAGTTTCAGAACGATCGACTGAACGGTTTCGGAGGAGTTGTGTACACAAACTCTGTACCCTATATATAATTGTATAGAAAAATGTAGAAACAATGGCTAAGTCAAAAAGGTGATATTTTTGTTAAAAAATATGTTTTTCGACATAAAAACACCAAGGTGCACATCTTCAATATGTGTAGAAGATGTATGTATAGTTTCAGATCGATCGACTGAACGGTTTCGTGATATTTTTGTTAAAAAATATTTTTTTGGCATAAAAACACCAAGGTGCACATCTTCAATATGTGTAGAAGACGTGTGTATATGTTTCAGAACGATCGACTGAACGGTTTCGGAGGAGTTGTGTACCGTATATAGAATTTTATAGAAAAATGTAGAAAAAATGGCTAAGTTAAAAAGGTGATATTTTTGTTAAAAAATATTTTTTCGGCATAAAAACACCAAGGTGCACATCTTCAATATGTGTACTAAGAAGACGTGTGCACAGTTTCAGATCATTTCCGATATTGCTGTACCAGCAAGCATGATTTGTGAAACGTAATACTTTTTATACGCCTGTTTGAAAAAAGGGGACGTATCGGGGTCGGATCTGAAGGTGGGGGGGGGGGTGGGGGGGGGGGGAGTTGTTCCGGAGTTGCAACTCCCCCTTTCAGCCATGGAGTTTACTTAGATTTAAACTGCTTTAAACTTTCAACAAGTCATTTAGATTTCCAAATGCTGGATCCACCCCTGTGTATTATGTATTCATCGTTATGAGCTTTACGGGCATGCACAGCTTGTTAGTTGTGGAAACCCAATTCTCTGTCTGGTATAGGACAGTGGAACCTCTCTACTGTCTGTTTCACGAAAGCTGCCCAAATTTTACGGCTATATAGACAATTCAAAAACAATATTATTTTCGATAATATTAAATTAAAGGAAAATTTAAGAACGAGCCTTCTTTTTATTTCGTGAAATTTTGTCAAATATTGGTTTTATTACGAAAAATTGATTTCTGTATGGGAATTTAGCATCATAACATGGGGGAAAAAGAGGTAAGGGAGTGTGGGAGAAGTCAAAAAACAAAAAAAATTGGAAATTGACTCCGAAACCTGGCTAGATATCTTGGATATGTTCTAACTAAGAAAACAAAAGTTAAATTTTGAAAATCGGTCCAGTATTTCTGAAATTCTAAAAAATTTCCCTATGTTAAATCCCCATAGACATCTTTGAAGATGTCTATGGGGATTTAACATAAAGAAATTGTTTTTTCGTAATAAAATCAATATTGGACCAAATTTCACAAAATAAAAAGAAGGCTCATTCTTAAATTTGGATAAAATTTAGCATTAGCAAATCAAATAATTGTTTTTGCATTGTTTATATAGCCGTAAAATTTGGGCAGTTTTCGTGAAACAGACAGTAGTTTAAAGAGGTGTTCCACAGTATTTCAGGTGGATGAACACTCCAAGAAATGTTTTTTGCTGCGAATTGATTCTATGCCACATTTTGTCAATATGGTTGTGACATATTTCAGTAGTCGTGTTCCACGATTATCATGGGTCTCTTGACTAAGAACGTTTTTGTACAATTTTAAATATGTGGCTTATGGGATTTGTGACCAGTGTACATCCTGCTCAAATAGGATACTCCGGTAGCATGATAGCGATCTATAGTGTTTGTTAGAACTTGGAACTAAGAAGCATCGTGGGTGTTTCATTGATGGCATGGCGAACAGTGAAGATCCTGATCGGACTGTGCGAGCATTACGCATGTTTCATTAATGGAATGGTAAACAGTGCAGATCCTGATCAGACTGCACAGGCTGATCAGTAGCCTATTTCACCAACATTGCAAAGTATACTTATGTAGCAAAGTATACTTTGAGGGAGTAGTCATTTATTTTTCCCGAAATGCATTATGTCATATAGAACTAACGACTGCATATATTTGATGATTTAAAGTATGCAGAATTATTATACTGAATTTATTACATTATCACAGCCAAAATGGCTGTGATAATGTAATACATTCAGTATAATAAAAATTAATAAATTTGTCTTTAAATTGAAAATTGCTCCCTCAAAGTATACTTTGCTAGATAAGTATACTTTGCAATGTTGGTGAAATAGGCTACTGGATCTACACTGGTCACAAATCTCATAAACCCCATTTCTCCAGTCACATTCACATATACATGTATTTTTTAGATTTGAAAATAAACGAAAATGCAAACAGGCCTGGAGCCTACGGCAGAGGCCAGGAATACAAACGGACGGACAGATATGTTGAATATAGGCACGAGCGAGGTCAAACCCTGGAACAAGGTCAAGGTCACAAAGCTCAAGGTCACCAGTCCCACAGCCAACAGTTTCATAAGGGGGCAATGGCTGGACACGATAAACAACAGCAGCAGAGGTCAATTAAAGGTCAAAGTCATGTTGGAGATACTGAAGGTCAACAGAGGACTGAAGGTCAAGGTCAAGGGTCAACGCCGAAGAGTCAAGGAAAGAAACTGCGACAGAGGAAAAAGGATTGCAGAAAGGTAAGAAAAAAAAGTGAATGGTTTCAATGTCCCTGCGACAGCTAAGGTCATATAGAGACAGGACCAGGGTTTAAAGTATCATCCGGCAGACCCGTGGGATGGAAATACTATGCAAGTATTTTTCCCGCCTAGGGTGAGGATTGAACTCGCAGCCTCCGGTAATGAAATCCAATGCCATATCCCCTAGGCCACGGCCGATCTCCAGGGTGAGGATTGAATCCACAGCCTCCAGTATTGAAGTCCAACGGCATAATTCCTCGGCCACGGCCCATCACTAGAATGTGAGAACCATATGCCATAATGATTCTATTAGACGCCTGGGAATTTATTACAATCACTGCTGGCTGCCAAGTTAGGGGTGGGCGTTTAACCCTTTCAATCCTACAGGCAAAAAGGTCAAGATGTGCAAACACTGCAGATCTTGATGAGCCGGCTCGTAGCGAACCATCTCATCAGGATCTGCATCATTAAATTTTGTCACTAATATTCACATGTAAAGAAATCCACTTTGTCTGTAATGGAATAGTCCAAAAAAATAATTTGAAAAAGCAACTGTAGGATATTCAGGGTTGAAAGGGTTAATAGAGGCAATGGGGTTTGGGATGAGTGCAAATGCCCAAAGATCAATATGAATATACAGATGATTAAGTATATACAGTCTACACCCGTTATCTCAAACTCTGTTAAGTCAAACTACTGATGACTTAAAGTCAAATTATTGGCCCCAAGTGCATGTTTTCCTATTATAATTCTCGTTAACTCAATGTATTTGCAGCCCGTGTTTGAAGAGTACCTTGCCTTGGATGAAGTGTCGCACGGTCTGAAGCGTGGATCTTTAATACAGGTATGTTTGGGACATATACAGTACAGCCTCTCTAGAACACCCAGGGGAAGACACAACACTGGCCGTTATAGGGAGGTGGCTGTTGTAGGGAGGTTAAATATATCGGCAATTGTCCATATAGGAAATAAAATATCGGACGTTACAGAGAGGGTGTTGTTGTAGAGAGGTGTCTGTTGTAGGGTGGTTAAATATATCGGCAATTGTCCATTTGGGAAATAAATATTGGCCGTTACAGAGAGCGATTGTTGTAGAGAGGTGGCTGTTGTAGGGAGGTTAAATATATCGGCAATTGTCCATTTAGGAAATAAAATATCGACCGTTACAGAGAGTGATTGTTGTAGAGAGGTGGCTGTTGTAGGGAGATTAAATATATCGGCAATTGTCCATTTGGAAAATAAAATATTGGCTGTTACAGAGAGCGATTGTTGTAGAGAGGTGGCTGTTCCCAGAGGTTCGACTGTACCATAATAATAATAATAAATTCATGCAGGATACAAATACACAGACAGGATGCAGAATCTGAACAAATTCTTATCTATTTTTTTTATTTCTTCATGAAAGTATACGGTGTTACCACTCATTTGAACCGTCTCGGCGAGACGGTTCAAATGAGTGGTAACAACGTATACTTTAGAGTAGAAATAAAGAAAATAGTTATATTTTTCGTTAATTTGTTCATTGATATCTTGAGAACCAAGGCTATGCATATTTAATAAATATCATATTGAATCATCACTCATGTCATATGTTTTTCCTAGGATTAGAAAAGGACATTGTGCTGCAAAAAAAGATGGGCACATTTACGTTTGCAAAATCTCGCAAAATGGCACATTTACACACTGGAATACAAATAAAAGAATCAAAATTTCCAAAAAGTCGGATATTATCACTACATTTACTGCATTTTTAGGAAACAGTTGTGCTTGTTAGAGCCATAGCAATGTACAATGATCAGAATACAAAAACAATTAGGTCAACAAACAAAAAAACTTTCCATAAACAAAAGAGGCATGGTGCCTGCAAATGTTCCAAAAAAAATGGCATGGTGCGGCGGCATGCTATAACAGGCTGGGAAAAATATTATATAAGATCCTCTTTTCACACTTTCAGGGCCCCATCCGGATAAACCCGAAGAACTTCATGGAAGCGTACGTGCCTCATCCAGTAAGTTGTCACATCATATGGTGGCTGTGACTGGAGAAATGGGATTATTGGGTATTGCGACCAGTGTAGATCCAGATCAGCCTGTGCATCCGCACAGCCTGATCAGGATCTGCACTGTTCTCCACTCCATCAATGAAATGCCAAGACATGTTTTCATTTTGAAGCCAACTAATCAATAATTGCTTTCTGTTGATGTATAAACAGTAGTGTGATTTTATTTTGCCCAATTAAAATTTTGAAATACCCAATTGATTCAGAAATGATGAAGTGACATTACTCGATTACTAATTCCTTATCTAGAGCCCTGTCTCCAGTCACAGCCAGATTTCATTACAATTGTTGAATTTTCCATCAGTGTTGTCTAATCACGCCCAACACAATCAGTTAATCAATGGCCATTAAATTAGTCAATCAATCAATCGGTCAATCAACCAACAAATCAAGCAATTGTTGAATTTATCATACGTGCAGTCAGTAGCCTATTTCACCAACATTGCAAAGTTTACTTTGCTAGCAAAGTATATTTTGAGGGAGAAAATTTATTAATTTTTATTATACTGAATTTATTGCATTATCACAGCCATTTTGGCTGTGATAATGTAATACATTCAGTATAATAATTCTGCATACTTTTAATCATCAAATATATCCAGTCGTTGGTTCTATATGAAATAATGCATTTCAGGAAAAAAGGATTACTCCCTCAAAGTATACTTTGCTAGAAAAGTATACTTTGCAATGTTGGTGAAATCGGCTACTGATCAAGCCTAACACAATCACTTGATTGATTGAGCAACCAACCCCAACATTACAATCAATCAGTCAAGCATACAAACAGTCAATCAACCCACTAACACAATCAATAAATCAACCAACCAACACAGTCAATAAACCAATCAACACAATACATCAATAAACACAATTAATCAATCAACCAACACAATCGATCAACCAGCGAACACAATCAATCAACCATCCAACACAATCAATCAACCAGCGAACACAATCAATCAACCATCCAACACAATCAATCAACCATCCAACACAATCAATCAACCATCCAACACAATCAATCAACCAGCCAACACAATCAATCAACCAGCCAACACAATCAATCAACCATCCAACACAATCAATCAACCATTCAACACAATCAATCAACCATCCAACACAATCAATCAATCAACCATCCAACACAATCAATCAACCATCCAACACAATCAATCAATCAACCATCCAACACAATCAATCAATCAACCATCCAACACAATCAATCAACCATCCAACACAATCAATCAACCAGCCAACACAATCAATCAACCATCCAACACAACCAACACAATCAATCAACCATCCAACACAATCAATCAACCATCCAACACAATCAATCAACCATCCAACACAATCAACCATCCAACACAATCAATCAACCATCAAACACAATCAATCAACCATCCAACACAATCGATCAACCATCCAACACAATCAATCAACCAGCCAACACAATCAATCAATCAACCATCCAACACAATCAATCAACCATCCAACACAATCAATCAACCAGCGAACACAATCAATCAACCATCCAACACAATCAATCAACCAGCGAACACAATCAATCAACCATCCAACTAAATCAATCAACCATCCAACACAATCAATCAACCATCCAACACAATCAATCAACCAGCCAACACAATCAATCAACCAGCCAACACAATCAATCAATCAACCATCCAACACAATCAATCAACCAGCGAACACAATCAATCAACCATCCAACACAATCAATCAACCAGCGAACACAATCAATCAACCATCCAACACAATCAATCAACCATCCAACATAATCAATCAATCAACCATCCAACACAATCAATCAACCATCCAACAAACACAATCAATCAACCAGCCAACACAATCAATCAATCAACCATCCAACACAATCAATGAACCATCCAACACAATCAATCAACTAGCGAACACAATCAATGAACCATCCAACACAATCAATGAACCATCCAACACAATCAATGAACCATCCAACACAATCAATCAACCATCCAACACAATCAATCAACCATCCAACACAATCAATCAACCATCCAACAAACACAATCAATCAACCAGCCAACACAATCAATCAATCAACCATCCAACACAATCAATCAACCATCCAACACAATCAATCAACTAGCGAACACAATCAATGAACCATCCAACACAATCAATGAACCATCCAACACAATCAATGAACCATCCAACACAATCAATCAACCAGCCAACACAATCAATCAACCATCCAACACAATCAATCAACCAGCAAACACAATCAATCAACCATCCAACACAATCAATCAACCATCCAACACAATCAATCAACCAGCGAACACAATCAATCAACCATCCAACTCAATCATCAACCTCCAACACCAATCAATCACCAATCCAACACAATCAATCAACCAGCCAACACAATCAATCAATCAACCATCCAACACAATCAATCAACCATCCAACACAATCAATCAACCAGCGAACACAATCAATCAACCATCCAACACAATCAATCAACCAGCGAACACAATCAATCAACCATCCAACACAATCAATCAACCATCCAACATAATCAATCAATCAACCATCCAACACAATCAACACATCCAACAAACATCAATAACCATGCCAACACAATCAATCAATCAACCTCCAACACAATCAATCAACCAATCAACAACATCAATCAACCAGAAACACAATCAATGAACCATCCAACATCAATCAACCAGCGAACACAATCAATGAACCATCAACACAATCAATCAACCATCCAACATCAACCATCCAACACAATCAATCAACCACCAACACAATCAACCATCAACACAATCAATCAACCATCAAACACAATCAATCAACCACCAACACAACGATCAACCATCCAACACAATCAAACATAGCCGAACACAATCAATGAACCATCCAACACAATCAATCAACCATCAACACAATCAATCAACCAGCTAACAACAATCAATCAACCATCCAACACAATCAATCAACCACGAACACAATCAATCAACCATCCAACTAATCAACCATCCACACAATCAATCAACCATCCAACACAATCAATCAACCAGCAACACAATCAATGAACCATCCAACACAATCAATCAACCATCAACACAATCAATCAACCAGCCGAACACAATCAATCAACCATCCAACACAATCAATCAACCACGAATCAACAACCATCCAACACAATCAACAACCATCCAACTAATCAATCAACAACCATCCAACACAATCAATCAACCATCCAACATCAATCAACCATCCTAATCAGCACCAACACAATCAATCAATCAACCATCCGAACACAATCAATCAACCATCCAACACAATCAATCAACCATCGAACACAATCAATCATCCAACACAATCAATCAACCAGCCGAACACAATCAATCAAACCATCCAACACAAATCAATCAACCATACACATCAATCAACCACCACACAAATCAATCAACCATCCAACACAATCAATCAACCATCCAACACAATCAATCAACCACCCATCCAACAATCAATCAATCAACCAACCAACCACCAATCAATCAACCATCAACACAATCAACCTCAATCCAGCGAACACAATCAATCAACCATCAACAACAATCAATCAACCATGCGAACACAATCAATCAACATCAACACAATCAATCACATCCAAACATCAATCAATCAACAACCATCAACAAATCAATCAACACCATCCCAACAAACACAATCAATCAACCAGCCAACACAATCAATCAATCAACCATCCAACACAATCAATGAACCATCAACAATCAATCAACTAAATTCGAACACAATCAATGAACCATCCAACACAATCAAATGAACCATCCAACACATCAATGAACCATCCAACACAATCAATCAACCTTCCAACACAATCAATAACAATCCAACAACACAATAATCACCGCCAACACAAACAATCAATCAACCATCAACACAATCAATAACCATCAACACAATCAATCAACAGCGAACACAATCAATGAACCATCCAACATCAATGAACACAATCCAACACAATCAATAAACCATCCAACACAATAACGCCCAAACAACAACAATCAATCAACCAATCCAACACAATAATCAACCAGCAAAACATCAATCAACCATCCAAACACAATCAATCAACCATCCAACACAATCAATCAACCAGCGAACACAATCAATCAACATCCAATCCAATCAATCAACCATCCAACACAATCCAATCAACATCAACACAATCAATCAACCAGCCAACACAATCAATCAATCAACCATCCAACACAATCAATTAACCAACCAACACAATCAATCAACCACGAACCAATCAATCAACCATCCAACCACATCCAACAACCAGCGAACACAATCAATCAACCATCCAACACATCAATAACCATCAATAATCAAATCAATCCAACCACCAACACAATCAATCAACCATCCAACAAACACAATCAATCAACCAGCCAACACAATCAATCAATCAACCATCCAACACAATCAATCACCACCTCCAACACAATCATATCCAACCAAAACACAATCAATGAACCACCAACACAATCCAATCCAACCAGCGAACACACTCAATGAACCATCCAACACAATCAATCAACCAATTTCCAACATTCAATCAACCATCCAACACAATCATCAACCAGCCAACACAATCAATCAACCAGCAAACACTCAATCAACCATCCAACACAATCAATCAACCAGCCAACACAATCAATCAACCACCAACCACAATCAATCAATCCAACCAGTGAACACAATCAATCAACCAACCCAATAACCAACCAACAATCAATCAACCATCCCAACTCAATCAATAACCAGCCAACACAATCAATCAACCAGCAAACACAATCAATCAACCATCCAACACAACCAATCAACCATCCAACACAACCAATCAACCAGCCAACACAATCAATCAACCAGCCAACACAATCAATCAACCATCCAACACAATCAATCAACCATCCAACAAAATCAATCAACCAGCCAACACAAATCAATCAACCATCCAACACAATCAATAAACCAGCCAACACAATCAATCAACCATCCAACACAATCAATCAACCATCCAACACAATCAATCAACCATCAACCACAATCAATCAACCAGCCAACACAATCAATTAACCAAACAACGAGCCAGTCAACCAGTCAATCAATTGTTAAATTTGCCATCAGTGTATTAGTCTGATCAGTCTGATCAGGTCCAACACAATCAATTAATTAATCAGCTATACAACCAGCCAATCAACCAACCATCACAGTAAACCAATCAATCAGTCAACCAATAAACCATTCAATAAATCAGTCGTTTAGTTTGCCATCTGTGCAGTCTGATCAGGCCCAACACAGTCAATCCATTGATTTATTGACCAACCAACACATGCAATCATTCAACGAACCAGGACAATCAATCGACTAAACTGTCGATCAAGTGTACTCTTCATGATTATGGAGGATTAAAAGAATCTATCTATCAATTAAATCAATTGTTGCATTTGCCGTCAGTGTTGACTCACTGATCAGCCCCAACACATGTAATCAATTAACCATCCAGTCAATCTAGCAATCATTAAATCATACAAACAGTCACTCAATCATTCAACCAACAAACCATCAATCAATCAATTATTTAGTGTGACATCAGTGTAGGTACAGATCAGCCTGCACATCCGTGCAGTCTGATCAGGCCCAACACAATCAATCAATGAATCAACCATACAAACAATAAATCAATCAACCAACGTAATCAGTCAATCAGTCAAGTGTTGAGTGTGCTATCAGTGTTGTTCCAGATCAGCCTACACATCCGTGCAGTCTGATCAGGCCAAACACAGCAGTCTGATCAGGCCCAACACAATCAATCGATCAACGAACGTAATCAGTCAAGTGTTGAGTGTGCCATCAGTGTCATCCAGATCAGCCTACACATCCGTGCAGTCTGATCAGGCCCAACACAATCAATGAATCAATCAACCATACAAATAGTCAATCAATCAACGAACGTAATCAATCAGTCAATGAATGTTACAGGACAGGGCGAGTGATGTTCTGATACTGAGTATCGGCAACAGGAACCGAGCCCTGAATGGTGATATTGTCGCTGTGTTCATTGAAGACCAAGCGGAGTGGAAGGTACACTGAAAATTGAACATATTTATTATCCCCTCGCTGAGGCAAGAGTGGATATAGCATTAGTCCATGTATGTACGTACGTGTGTGCCCCGGCCTGTTATGACCTTAGCTGTTGATAGGCCGTTAAACACCAATAAACAAACATGTGTGTACATGCGTAAGTGCGTATGTTAGTAACACCTTCCATTTTCCAATAACTCTTGATTCAACTGCTTCACCGATTTTTGTCCCGCCTGCTTTAGCAAAAGCGGGACATAGGCATAGCTTTTCCGTCGGCGGCGTCGTGACCTTCACCTACTTTTCATTGTTCATTGACCTACTTTTCACATGCATTCAACGTTAAGTTTTTGCGTTTAGCTCTGTTTCTAAAACTTAACGCTCAGGTTAATTCATTGTAACTTCTGTTTCCCTCAATGGAATGCTTTAATATTCCATACATGCATTTGTAACAACATCTCGCATCATTCTACAGAAATCCCATTGTGCCCGCTAACCCCAAAGGTCAAGGTCACTGATTTAGAAATTTCCGTGTTTGGAAAAGTTAATGCTCGGTTTAATGTATTACAGTGCAGTCTCCGTTTTTGTTCCACCGTAGACAACACTTGCAAACTCAACGCGAACGCAACGCGAACGCAACGGTTTACTGTAGCGTTGTATACGTTGTTTAAACGTATAATACGGTTCGTACACGTGTAATACACATTGTCATTAGTTTTAAAGCGTGTAATACGTTTAGCTTCAAGGCGTATAACACGCTTTGGCGTATACATATGTAGCGAGGTGAAAGAGTTGAAACGTGTACAACGCTTTACCTGGAAGCGTGTAGCTATATGAAAGCGTTGAAACGTGTACAACGGTTACACGTTTTATTGCGAATACCTGTTCGGCCCCGATCGCTTCGAGGCGTCCTTGTTTCGTCCCTTTTAAAATATCGCGAATACATACCCTCAGATCGAGTTCAAAGTACATCGGCGGTGTGATTTAGCACTTCAATTGATCCCTAATCCCTGATGCCTAATGAGTCACGCTTTGAACACGACATATGTACCTTGTCGTTTATCAAAATGTTTGCGAATTGTAGATCACGTGAGCCGGCTCATCAGGATCTGCGTATTCCTACGTAACATGTACATTTTTTATATATACACAAAAATGACCCCTAATACAGCGTAAATGTAACAGTTCCTAACTTAATATGGAATAGCCCGGGCCGATAGTCCGTGTCAGTTACTTGGGGTTAAATATTACGAACACGGATAAAACACAGTGCATGGTTTCTTTATTTTATTTTAACATCATCAGAATGGCGAGTCTAGGAACTCTCGTATCTTTACACTGAAGCCAGTCTATTTCAGTCACTAATCCGCTATACACCTGTCCCAAGCGTGTGTTAAGAAAAATCTATATTTGGAGAAACTGAATACACAGCGAGCTGCACACTGGTTTAACACGGATATGGCCCGCGGATATGTGTCATAAATTACTTGGTGGTCAAAACCGGTAAATTTACAAGGTTTATAGCGAAATAGCAGCCGACTGGCAATTTTTCTCGGACCGATTTTTAAGACTAGTTTTCAAATCTCAATCGGTCTGAGAGTTAAAAAATCGGTCCAGAACCGGAAAACTAAAACTTTTAGAAGCCCTGTAGTCTAGAAGTATATGTACACACACGAAGAACGATCTGAGCATGCAAATTCTACGCGATACACGGTTGGCATACCAAAACGTGTACTGCGTTAAAACCCGTGGAAACGTGTTATACGTATAACACGGTTTCATCTGTACAGTGCTGTGTACATGTAGAAGCGTGTAACCGTTCGTCAAAGAAAGCGTTAAATCGTTTAAACGGTTTACCTTAGCGTTGTATACGTTTACAACCGTTGTATACGTTTACAACCGTTGTACACGGATTACACGCTTTTGAAACTCAATGCTTTGAACACGGTTTGTTCGACTTTTGCGCATGCGCAAGAGTGGGGAAACGCAACACATGGCCGAAAACGTATTACACGTAGACGACACACGGTTTGAAACGCAACTAACGGAAACTCCACGGATACGCAACGCACAACACTTTGTACACGTATAAACCCGGAACATTTTGACAGAAAGGACTGTACAACTTCTGTTTCCCTTTACGGAATGCTTTGATATATGCTTTGGTATATATCAACACTGTGGTGTAACCATCTCACACAGAGGGAGCCCATGTGACCTTGACATAGTTTTCATGGTTCATTGACCTACTTTTCACATGCATTCAACGTTAAGTTTTTGCTTTTAGCTCTGTTTCTAAAACTTAACGCTCCGGTTGATTCATTGTAACTTCTGTTTCCCTCAATGGAATGCTTTAATATTCCATACATGCATTTGTAACAACATCCCGCATCATTCTACAGAAAGCCCATGATGCCCGCTAATGCCAAAGGTCAAGGTCACTGACTTAGAAATTTCCGTGTTTGGAAAAGTTAACGCTCAGTTTATGCTTTGATATTCCATACATGCATTTGTAACAACATCCCGCATCATTCTACAAAAAGCCCATGGTGACCGCAAACCCCAAAGGTCAAGGTCGCTGACTTAGGGAAAAGTTAACGCTCAGTTTTAACGCTCAGTTTATGCTTTAATATGCCATACATGCATTTGTAACAACATCCCGCATCATTCTACAGAAAGCCTATGGTGCTTCTAACCCCAAAGGTCAAGGTCACTGACTTAGAAATTAACGCTCAGTGTATGCTTTAATATTCGATACATGCATTTGTAACAACATCTCGCATCATTCTTCAGAAACCCCATTATTCTACAGAAAGCCCATGGTGCCCGCTAACCCCAAAGGTCAAGGTCACTGACTTAGAAATTTACGTGTTTGGAAAAGTTAATGCTCAGTTTATGCATTAATATTCCATACATGCATTTGTAACAACATCCCGCATCATTCTACAGAAAGCCCATGGTGCTCACTAACCCCAAGGTTATTACAAGCTCCTTATGTACTATCAAACTGCGCCAGGCTGGACATTTTGCTCAGCGGAGCTCTTATAATATTTGGCCACAATGTGTGTCTAGGCATGGTGCTTTGTTTTGCAACTGAACGCCCAAGGTCAATGTCACTGAGGACTTGGGGTCTGTTTCACTAAACTTCGTACAACTACAATGTTCGTAAGTGCGAAATTATGATAGTCTGTAAATTTCACATTAACAATGTTTTCTTGTAAACAATTATTGGATTTACAATTATTGAGCATAGGCTGCATATGCAGCCTATGCTCAATAAATGTAAATCCATGAATTGAAATTTACAGACTATTCTAAATCTGCACTTACGAACATTTTAGTCGTACAAAGTTTAGTGGAACGACCCCCTGTTCTGTTTGTGATTAACGCTAATGTTTAGCCTATGCTCAATAAATGTAACAGTAAATCCATCAATTGAAATTTCCAGACGATCCTAAATTTGCACTTACGAACATCTTAGTCGTACAAAGTTTAGTGAAACGGAGCCCTGATGTTTTATTGGCTTAATCCTTTCACCCCTAAGTAACTGGAATGGATTTTGATATGTTGATATGCAACCAATCCAATGGTCACAAAATAATCTTAAGACTAGTCCATTTATGAAAAGGGGTGTTTTGCTCTGAAAAATATGAAAAGTACTTGCAAAAAAGTGGTGATTGGTTGGTAGAATGCGATGGGTAATTGAACGATTGCGAGTCATCCATACCGGAATCCCGACTGGAGACCTGGTTTAACCCTCAGGTACGTCTTTGGCTTTCTTGTATGTGAGAGTTCAATTGGGTTATACCCCTTATAATAGTAATCCGACTGGTATTACTTTTAGGGGAAGGGGCCAAGTGACTTTGGTGTGGTATGTACCTGGCACCAGGTTGGGTTATTCTAATTTCACGGCTGAATGTATATCTATTTCGATGTAAATATTCCGTTCTGATTTTGGGATTGTCCCCCCAATGCTGCAGGTTAAATGCGGGATCGAACCAGTTGGCCCGGCCTTAAATGACTTTAGCTGTTGATAGGCCGTTAAACACCAATAAAGACTAGAAATATTCTTGCAAAAAGTGCAGATCCTGACGAGATGGCTCGTCACGAGCCGGCTCATCTGGATCTACACTGTTTGCCAATACCACTATACAGGCCTGTGGTGTTAAAAGGGTAAAATTGGGCTAAACAGGGATCGTCGAGTTGATTATGGTACTTTTTGCTTTATTTCAATGCTGGCATTCATCAAACATTTTGATTGGCATTTGATTGAAATCGAGCAATTTGATTGGTTATTACTTGAAATTGAGCAATTTGATTGGTTAGGACTAAGCTGTGCTCATTGTCAACTAAGCTGAGTTGAAGTTTTGACTCCATGCTGGGAATTGAGCTTTTGATTGAAATCAAGGTGTTTGATTGGTGACTGATTTAAATTGAGTGGTTTGGTTGGTCGGGACTGAGCTGAGTTCATTGTCGAGCAAGCTAATTGGAAGGTACATATCTAGAAAATAAATCATTTTGATTGATTTAAAATCCATTCCAGTTACTCGGGGGTGAAAGGGTTAAATCAAACTTGTTAATTGGTGATTAATATAAAGCCATCTCTTTGATTGGTGATTGAGTTCATTTCGTCAGAAGTGTTTCCAAAGTGCTGCCAACAGTAGTATACGACAATTTTTGTTTCCCGCATTCTAAGGTTTAATCAATGTTTCAGTTGAATAAAGAACAGCTACAGATACTGGAAGAGGAGCAGTCCCTCATTGCAGCCGGTGGTCTCTCGGAAAACACAATTGGAGAGGTCAAGGTCACAGACTCTGATGCAGAGGTTGTTATAGAGAGCGAAGAAATCGTAGAATTGGTCGGAAATCTATCCAATGATGGTACTAAATCTGTGGAAGAGAACTCTGATATCGCTAAATGCAATACTGTGAAAGAGGAATCCAATATAGCTAAATCTGAAAGCGTGGAAAAGAATTCAGATATCACTAAATCTGAAAGTGTGGAAGTTAATTCCGATATTGCTGGTAAAGCTGGTGATATTACCTTCAGACTTTCAGACTTGAGCATAGAGCCAATAAAACCAGCAGAAAAGGCTGACGTGCAAAGCAATAAGAACGAGTCAAAGGATGTAACAAAGATGAAGAAACCAGAGACTCCAAATACAGATAAGAAAGCAAAGCAGAGTCCATATAAAAGGCCCGATAGATTCACTAGTCTACGGAGGTGATGGCGATGGTAGTCCTGTTGTCTAAATAGACATGTTTGAAACCAAGGCAACACAGAGGCTGGTTCCCACTCCGAAGAAGGCAAGAAGTTGAGTACAGAGAACCGGCAAGGTAC
>CM055279.1:10601132-10636751 GCA_029237695.1 Conchocele bisecta
GTACCTTGCCGGTTCTCTGTAACAACTTCTTGCCTTCTTCGGAGTGGGAACCAGCCTCTGAGTTGCCTTGGTTACCAAACAGTCTCTTAGCAACAGGACTGCCATCGGCCATCACCTCTCGTAGACTAGTGAATCTATCTGGGCCTTTTATATGGACTCTGCTTTGCTTTCTTATCTGTATTTGGAGTCTCTGGTTTCTTCATCTTTGTTACATCCTTTGACTCGTTCTTATTGCTTTGCACGTCAGCCTTTTCTGCTGGTTTTATTGGCTCTATGCTCAAGTCTGAAAGTCTGAAAGTAATATCACCAGCTTTACCAGCAATATCGGAATTAACTTCCACACTTTCAGATTTAGTGATATCTGAATTCTTTTCCACGCTTTCAGATTTAGCTATATTGGATTCCACTTTCACAGTATTGCATTTAGCGATATCAGAGTTCTCTTCCACAGATTTAGTACCATCATTGGATAGATTTCCGACCAATTCTACGATTTCTTCGCTCTCTATAACGACCTCTGCATCAGAGTCTGTGACCTTGACCTCTCCAATTGTGTTTTCCGAGAGACCACCGGCTGCAATGAGGGACTGCTCCTCTTCCAGTATCTGTAGCTGTTCTTTATTCAACTGAAACATTGATTAAACCTTAGAATGCGGGAAACAAAAATTGTCATATACTACTGTTGGCAGCACTTTGGAAACACTTCTGACGAAATGAACTCAATCACCAATCAAAGAGATGGCTTTATATTAATCACCAATTAACAAGTTTGATTTAACCCTTTCACCCCCGAGTAACTGGAATGGATTTTAAATCAAAGTCACTTGGCCCCTTCCCCTAAAAGTAATACCAGTCGGATTACTATTATAAGGGGTATAACCCAATTGAACTCTCACGTACAAGAAAGCCAAAGACGTACCTGAGGGTTAAACCAGGTCTCCAGTCGGGATTCCGGTATGGATGACTCCCAATCGTTCAATTACCCATCGCATTCTCCCAACCAATCACCACTTTTTTGCAAGTACTTTTCATATTTTTCAGAGCAAAACATACCTTTTCATAAATGGACTAGTCTTAAGATTATTTTGTGACCATTGGATTGGTTGCATATCAACATATCAAAATCCATTCCAGTTACTTAGGGGTGAAAGGATTAAGCCAATAAAACATCAGGGCTCCGTTTCACTAAACTTTGTACGACTAAGATGTTCGTAAGTGCAAATTTAGGATCGTCTGGAAATTTCAATTGATGGATTTATTGTTCCATTTATAGGCAAAACATTAGCGTTAATCACAAACAGAACAGGGGGTCGTTCCACTAAACTTTGTACGACTAAAATGTTCGTAAGTGCAGATTTAGAATAGTCTGTAAATTTCAATTCATGGATTTACATTTATTGAGCATAGGCTGCATATGCAGCCTATGCTCAATAATTGTAAATCCAATAATTGTTTACAAGAAAACATTGTTAATGTGAAATTTACAGACTATCATAATTTCGCACTTACGAACATTGTAGTTGTACGAAGTTTAGTGAAACACGCCCCAAGTCCTCAGTGACATTGACCTTGGGCATTCAGTTGCAAAATAAAGCACCATCCCTAGACACACATTGTGGCCAAATATTATAACAAGAGCTCCGCGGAGCAAAATGTCCCGCCTGGCCCAGTTTGATAGTACATAAGGAGCTTGTAATAACCTTGGGGTTAGCGGGCACCATGGGCTTTCTGTAGAATGATGCGGGATGTTGTTACAAATGCATGTATGGAATAGTAATGCATAAACTGAGCGTTAACTTTTCCAAACACGTAAATTTCTAAGTCAGTGACCTTGACCTTTGGGGTTAGCGGGCACCATGGGCTTTCTGTAGAATAATGGGGTTTCTGAAGAATGATGCGAGATGTTGTTACAAATGCATGTATCGAATATAAAGCATACACTGAGCGTTAATTCTAAGTCAGTGACCTTGACCTTTGGTTAGAAGCACCATAGGCTTTCTGTAGAATGATGCGGGATGTTGTTACAAATGCATGTATGGCATATTAAAGCATAAACTGAGCGTTAAAACTGAGCGTTAACTTTTCCCTAAGTCAGCGACCTTGACCTTTGGGGTTTGCGGTCACCATGGGCTTTTTGTAGAATGATGCGGGATGTTGTTACAAATGCATGTATGGAATATCAAAGCATAAACTGAGCGTTAACTTTTCCAAACACGGAAATCTAAGTCAGTGACCTTGACCTTTGGCATTAGCGGGCATCATGGGCTTTCTGTAGAATGATGCGGGATGTTGTTACAAATGCATGTATGGAATATTAAAGCATTCCATTGAGGGAAACAGAAGTTACAATGAATCAACCGGAGCGTTAAGTTTTAGAAACAGAGCTAAAAGCAAAAACTTAACGTTGAATGCATGTGAAAAGTAGGTCAATGAACCATGAAAACTATGTCAAGGTCACATGGGCTCCCTCTGTGTGAGATGGTTACACCACAGTGTTGATATATACCAAAGCATATATCAAAGCATTCCGTAAAGGGAAACAGAAGTTGTACAGTCCTTTCTGTCAAAATGTTCCGGGTTTATACGTGTACAAAGTGTTGTGCGTTGCGTATCCGTGGAGTTTCCGTTAGTTGCGTTTCAAACCGTGTGTCGTCTACGTGTAATACGTTTTCGGCCATGTGTTGCGTTTCCCCACTCTTGCGCATGCGCAAAAGTCGAACAAACGTGTTCAAAGCATTGAGTTTCTAAAAGCGTGTAATCCGTGTACAACGGTTGTAAACGTATACAACGGTTGTAAACGTATACAACGCTAAGGTAAACCGTTTAAACGATTTAACGCTTTCTTTGACGAACGGTTACACGCTTCTACATGTACACAGCACTGTACAGATGAAACCGTGTTATACGTATAACACGTTTCCACGGGTTTTAACGCAGTACACGTTTTGGTATGCCAACCGTGTATCGCGTAGAATTTGCATGCTCAGATCGTTCTTCGTGTGTGTACATATACTTCTAGACTACAGGGCTTCTAAAAGTTTTAGTTTTCCGGTTCTGGACCGATTTTTTAACTCTCAGACCGATTGAGATTTGAAAACTAGTCTTAAAAATCGGTCCGAGAAAAATTGCCAGTCGGCTGCTATTTCGCTATAAACCTTGTAAATTTACCGGTTTTGACCACCAAGTAATTTATGACACATATCCGCGGGCCATATCCGTGTTAAACCAGTGTGCAGCTCGCTGTGTATTCAGTTTCTCCAAATATAGATTTTTCTTAACACACGCTTGGGACAGGTGTATAGCGGATTAGTGACTGAAATAGACTGGCTTCAGTGTAAAGATACGAGAGTTCCTAGACTCGCCATTTCTGATGATGTTAAAATAAAATAAAGAAACCATGCACTGTGTTTATCCGTGTTCGTAATATTTAACCCCAAGTAACTGACACGGACTATCGGCCCGGGCTATTCCATATTAAGTTAGGAACTGTTACATTACGCTGTATTAGGGGTCATTTTTGTGTATATATAAAATGTACATGTACGTAGGAATACCGCAGATCCTGATGAGCCGGCTCACGTGATCTACAATTCGCAAACATTTTGATAAACGACAAGGTACATATGTCGTGTTCAAAGCGTGACTCATTAGGCATCAGGGATTAGGGATCAATTGAAGTGCTAAATCACACCGCCGATGTACTTTGAACTCGATCTGAGGGTATGTATTCGCGATATTTTAAAAGGGACGAAACAAGGACGCCTCGAAGCGATCGGGGCCGAACAGGTATTCGCAATAAAACGTGTAACCGTTGTACACGTTTCAACGCTTTCATATAGCTACACGCTTCCAGGTAAAGCGTTGTACACGTTTCAACTCTTTCACCTCGCTACATATGTATACGCCAAAGCGTGTTATACGCCTTGAAGCTAAACGTATTACACGCTTTAAAACTAATGACAATGTGTATTACACGTGTACGAACCGTATTATACGTTTAAACAACGTATACAACGCTTTTAAACTAAACGGTTTGACAATGTGTATTACACGTGTACGAACCGTATTATACGTTTAAACAACGTATACAACGCTACAGTAAACCGTTTTGCGTTCGCGTTGCGTTCGCGTTGAGTTTATTTTGCAATGTGTTGTCTACGGTGGAACAAAAACGGAGACTGCACTGTAATACATTAAACCGAGCATTAACTTTTCCAAACACGGAAATTTCTAAATCAGTGACCTTGACCTTTGGGGTTAGCGGGCACAATGGGATTTCTGTAGAATGATGCGAGATGTTGTTACAAATGCATGTATGGAATATTAAAGCATTCCATTGAGGGAAACAGAAGTTACAATGAATTAACCTGAGCGTTAAGTTTTAGAAACAGAGCTAAACGCAAAAACTTAACGTTGAATGCATGTGAAAAGTAGGTCAATGAACAATGAAAAGTAGGTGAAGGTCACGACGCCGCCGACGGAAAAGCTATGCCTATGTCCCGCTTTTGCTAAAGCAGGCGGGACAAAAATCGGTGAAGCAGTTGATCAAGAGTTATTGGAAAATGGAAGGTGTTACTAACATACGCACTTACGCATGTACACACATGTTTGTTTATTGGTGTTTAACGGCCTATCAACAGCTAAGGTCATAACAGGCCGGGGCACACACGTACGTACATACATGGACTAATGCTATATCCACTCTTGCCTCAGCGAGGGGATAATAAATATGTTCAATTTTCAGTGTACCTTCCACTCCGCTTGGTCTTCAATGAACACAGCGACAATATCACCATTCAGGGCTCGGTTCCTGTTGCCGATACTCAGTATCAGAACATCACTCGCCCTGTCCTGTAACATTCATTGACTGATTGATTACGTTCGTTGATTGATTGACTATTTGTATGGTTGATTGATTCATTGATTGTGTTGGGCCTGATCAGACTGCACGGATGTGTAGGCTGATCTGGATGACACTGATGGCACACTCAACACTTGACTGATTACGTTCGTTGATCGATTGATTGTGTTGGGCCTGATCAGACTGCTGTGTTTGGCCTGATCAGACTGCACGGATGTGTAGGCTGATCTGGAACAACACTGATAGCACACTCAACACTTGACTGATTGACTGATTACGTTGGTTGATTGATTTATTGTTTGTATGGTTGATTCATTGATTGATTGTGTTGGGCCTGATCAGACTGCACGGATGTGCAGGCTGATCTGTACCTACACTGATGTCACACTAAATAATTGATTGATTGAATGGTTTGTTGGTTGAATGATTGAGTGACTGTTTGTATGATTTAATGATTGCTAGATTGACTGGATGGTTAATTGATTACATGTGTTGGGGCTGATCAGTGAGTCAACACTGACGGCAAATGCAACAATTGATTTAATTGATAGATAGATTCTTTTAATCCTCCATAATCATGAAGAGTACACTTGATCGACAGTTTAGTCGATTGATTGTCCTGGTTCGTTGAATGATTGCATGTGTTGGTTGGTCAATAAATCAATGGATGACTGTGTTGTGCCGATCAGACTGCACAGATGGCAAACTAAACGACTGATTTATTGAATGGTTTATTGGTTGACTGATTGATTGGTTTACTGTGATGGTTGGTTGATTGGCTGGTTGTATAGCTGATTAATTAATTGATTGTGTTGGACCTGATCAGACTGATCAGACTAATACACTGATGGCAAATTTAACAATTGATTGACTGGTTGACTGGCTCGTTGTTTGGTTAATTGATTGTGTTGGCTGGTTGATTGATTGTGGGTTTGATGGTTTGATTTGATTGTGTTGGGATGGTTGATTGATTGTGTTGGATGGTTGATTGATTGGTTTGTTGGCTGGTTTTATTGATGTGTGTTTGGATGTTGATTGATTTGTGGTTGCTGGTTGATTGAATTTTGTTGATTGGTTGATTTGATTGTGTTTGGATGGTTGATTGATTGTGTTGGCTGGTTGATTGATTGTGTTGGCTGGTGATTGGTTGTGTTGGATGGTTGATTGGTTGTTGGTTGGATGGTTGATTGATTGTGTTTGCTGGTTGATTGATTGTGTTGGCTGTTTAATTGATATGAGTGGGATGGTTGATTGATTTTGTGTTGGATGGTTGATTGATTGTGTTCACTGGTTTGATGATTGATTGGTTGTTTGGCTGGTTAAATTGATTGGTTGTGGTTTGGATTGTTGAAATTGTGTTGATGGTGATTGATTGTGTTTGCTGTTGATTGATTGTGTTGGCTGGTTGATTGATTGTGTTGAGTGGTTGATTGATTGTGGTTGGATGTTGATTGATTGTTGGTTGGATGGTTTCATTGATTGGTTGTTCGCTGGTTGTTTGATTGTGTTGGATGGTTCAATTGATTGTGTTTGCTGGTTGATTGATTGTGTTGGATGGTTGATTGATTGTGTTGGATGGTTGATTGGTTGATTGTGTTGGCTTGGTTGATTGATTGTGTTTGTTGGATGGTTGATTGATTGTGTTGGGATGGTTGATTGATTGATTATGGTTGGATGGTTTGATTGATTGTGTTGGATGGTTGATTGATTGTGTTCGCTGGTTGATTGATTGTGTTGGATGGTTGATTGATTGTGTTCGCTGGTTGATTGATGTGTTGGATGGTTGATTGATTGTGTTGGATGGTTGATTGATTGATTTGTGTTGGCTGGTTGATTGAATTGTGTTGGATGTTGATTGATTGTGTTTGGATGGGTTGATTGATTGATTGGATGGTTTGATTGATTGTGTTCGCTGGTTGATTGATTGTGTTGGATGGTTGATTGATTGTGTTTGGATGGTTGATGATTGTGTTTGCTGGTTGATTGATTGTGTTGGATGGTTGATTGATTGTTGGATGGTATTGATTTTTGTGTTTGGATGGTTGATTGATTGTGTTGGATGGTTGAATTGATTGTGTTTGGATGTTCATTGATTTGTTGATGGTTCATTGATTGTGTTGGATGTTTCATGATTGTGTTCGCTAGTTGATTGATGTTGGTTGGATGGTTCATTGATTGGTGTTGGATGGTTGATTGATTGATTGTGTTGGCTGGGTTGATTGATTGTGTTTGTTGATGGTTGAAATTGATTGTGTTGGATGGTTGATTGATTGATTATGTTGGATGGGGATGATTGTGTTGGATGTTGATTGATTGTGTTTTCGCTGTTGATTGATTGTGTTGGATGGTTTGATTGATTGTGTTTCGCTGGTTGATTGATTGTGTTGGATGGTGATTGATTGTGTTGGATGGTTGATTGATTGATTGTTTGGCTGGTTGATTGATTGTGTTGCATGGTTGATTGATTGTGTTGGATGGTTGATTTGATTTAGTTGGATGGTTGATTGATTGTGTCGCTGGTTGATTGAATTGTGATGTGTTGGATTGATTGTGTTTTCGCTGGTTGATTGATTGTGTTGATGGTTGATTGATTGTGTTGGATGGTTCATTGATTGTGTTCGCTGGTTGATTGATTGTGTTGGATGGTTGATCGATTGTGTTGGATGGTTGATTGATTGTGTTTGATGGTTGATTGATTGTGTTGGATGGTTGATTGTGTTGGATGGTTGATTGATTGTGTTGGATGGTTATTGATTGTGTTGGATGGTTGATTGATTGGTGTTGGATGGTTCATTGATTGTGTTCGCTGGTTGATTGTTGTTGTTTTTTGGATTGTTTCATTGATTGTGTTTGCTGGTTGATTGATTGTGTTGGATGGTTGATTGATTGTGTTTGGATGGTTATTGATTGATTGTGTTGGCTGTTGAATTGATTGTGTTTGTTGGATGGTTGATTGATTGTGTTGGATGGTTGATTGATTGATTATGTTGGATGGTTGATTGATTGTGTTGGATGGTTGATTGATTGTGTTCGCTGGTTGATTGATTGTGTTGGATGGTTGATTGATTGTGTTCGCTGGTTGATTGATTGTGTTGGATGGTTGATTGATTGTGTTGGTTGGATGGTTGATTGATTGATTGTGTTGGCTGGTTATTGATTGTGTTGGATGGTTGATTGATTTGTGTGGATGGTTGATTGAATTGAGTTGGATGGTTGATTGATTGTGTTCGCTGGTTGATTGATTGTGTTGGGATGGTTGATTGATTGTGTTGGATGGTTTGATTGATTGTTTTTTGCTGGTTGATTGATTGTGTTGGATGGTTGATTGATTGGTGTTGGCTGGTTGATTGATTGTGTTGGATGGTTGATTGATTGTGTTGGATGGTTCATTTGATTGTGTTGGATGTTCATTGATTGTGTTCGCTAGTTGATTGATTGTGTTGGATGGTTGATTGATTGTGTGGATGGTTGATTGATTGATTGTGTTGCTGGTTGATTGATTTGTGTTGGTTGGATGGTTGATTGATTGTGTTGGATGGTTGATTGATTGTGTTGGATGGTTCATTGATTGTGTTGGATGGTTCATTGATTGTGTCGCAGTTTGATTGATTGTTGTTGGATGGTTCATTGATTTTGTGATTGGATGGTTGATTGATTGATTGTGTTGGCTGGTTTGATTGATTGTGTTGGTTGATGGTTGATTGATTGTGTTGGATGGTTGATTGATTGATTATTGTTGGATGGTTTGATTGATTGTGTTGATGGTTGATTGATTGTGTTCGCTGGTTATTGATTGATTGTTGTTGGATGGTTGATTGATTGTGTTCGCTGGTTTGATTGATTGTGTTGGATTGGTTGATTGATGTTGGTTGGATGGTTGAATTGATTGTTGTGGTTGGCTTGGTTGATTATTTGTTGTTGGTTATTGTGTTGATGGATTGGTTGATTGTTTGATTGATTGATTGTTAGGATGGTTTGATTGATTTGTTCGGTGGTTGATTGATTGTGTTGATGGTTGATTGAATTGGTTTTTGGTTATTGGATTGGTTTGGATGGTTGATTGATTGATTTGTGTTGGATGGTTGATGGTTGATTGTTGTTTGGCTGGTTGATTGATTGTGTGATGGTTGATTGATTGATGGTTGATTGATTTGTGAATGGTTTGATTGATTGATTGTGTTGGAGGTTGGATTGATTGTTGTTGTGGTAGTTGTTGATTGATTGTTGATTGATTGTTGTGGATGGTTGATTGATTGTTGTGATTGATTGTGTTGTTGGATTGATTGATTGTGATTGGATGGGTTGATTGTTATTGATTGTGCATTGATTGATTGATTGATGGTGTTATGGATTGTTGATTGTGATTCTGTTGATTGGTGTTGGAGGTTGATTGATTGATTGTGTGATGTTGATTGATTGTTCTGCTGGTTTTGATTGTTGGATTGTTGTTGATGGTTGATTGATTGTCGCTTGGATTATTTCTGGTTGATTGATTGTGTTTAGGAGTTGATTGTGTTGGATGGTTGATTGATTGTGTTGGATGGTTGATTGATTATTGTTGTTGATTGTGATTGATTGGTTGTTGATGGTTGATTGATGATGGTTGTTGATTGAGGTGATTGATTGTGTTATGGTTTGATTGATTGTTGGATTGGTTGATTGATTGTTGTGCTGGTTGATTGATTGTGTTGGCTGGTTGATTGATTGTGTTGGATGGTTGATTGATTGTTGTGGATTGTTGATTGATTGTTGTTGATGTTGTTGATTGGTTCGGCTGGTTGATTGATTGTGTTGGTTGGTTATTGATGTGTTCGCTGGTTGATTCGTATTGCGTTGGTTGATTGATTAATTGTGTTTATTGATGTATTGTGTTGATTGGTTTATTGACTGTGTTGGTTGGTTGATTTATTGATTGTGTTAGTGGGTTGATTGACTGTTTGTATGCTTGACTGATTGATTGTAATGTTGGGGTTGGTTGCTCAATCAATCAAGTGATTGTGTTAGGCTTGATCAGTAGCCGATTTCACCAACATTGCAAAGTATACTTTTCTAGCAAAGTATACTTTGAGGGAGTAATCATTTTTTCCTGAAATGCATTATTTCATATAGAACCAACGACTGGATATATTTGATGATTAAAAGTATGCAGAATTATTATACTGAATGTATTACATTACCACAGCCAAAATGGCTGTGATAATGCAATAAATTCAGTATAATAAAAATTAATAAATTTTCTCCCTCAAAATATACTTTGCTAGCAAAGTAAACTTTGCAATGTTGGTGAAATAGGCTACTGACTGCACGTATGATAAATTCAACAATTGCTTGATTTGTTGGTTGATTGACCGATTGATTGATTGACTAATTTAATGGCCATTGATTAACTGATTGTGTTGGGCGTGATTAGACAACACTGATGGAAAATTTTCAACAATTGTAATGAAATCTGGCTGTGACTGGAGACAGGGCTCTAGATAAGGAATTAGTAATCGAGTAATGTCACTTCATCATTTCTGAATCAATTGGGTATTTCAAAATTTTAATTGGGCAAAATAAAATCACACTACTGTTTATACATCAACAGAAAGCAATTATTGATTAGTTGGCTTCAAAATGAAAACATGTCTTGGCATTTCATTGATGGAGTGGAGAACAGTGCAGATCCTGATCAGGCTGTGCGGATGCACAGGCTGATCTGGATCTACACTGGTCGCAATACCCATAATCCCCATTTCTCCAGTCACAGCCACCATATGATGTGACAACTTACTGGATGAGGCACGTACGCTTCCATGAAGTTCTTCGGGTTTATCCGGATGGGGCCCTGAAAGTGTGAAAAGAGGATCTTATATAATATTTTTCCCAGCCTGTTATAGCATGCCGCCGCACCATGCCATTTTTTTGGAACATTTGCAGGCACCATGCCTCTTTTGTTTATGGAAAGTTTTTTTGTTTGTTGACCTAATTGTTTTTGTATTCTGATCATTGTACATTGCTATGGCTCTAACAAGCACAACTGTTTCTTAAAAATGCAGTAAATGTAGTGATAATATCCGACTTTTTGGAAATTTTGATTCTTTTATTTCTATTCCAGTGTGTAAATGTGCCATTTTGCGAGATTTTGCAAACGTAAATGTGCCCATCTTTTTTTGCAGCATAATGTCCTTTTCTAATCCTAGGAAAAACATATGACATGAGTGATGATTCAATATGATATTTATTAAATATGCATAGCCTTGGTTCTCAAGATATCAATGAACAAATTAACGAAAAATATAACTATTTTCTTTATTTCTACTCTAAAGTATACGTTGTTACCACTCATTTGAACCGTCTCGCCGAGACGGTTCAAATGAGTGGTAACACCGTATACTTTCATGAAGAAATAAAAAAAATAGATAAGAATTTGTTCAGATTCTGCATCCTGTCTGTGTATTTGTATCCTGCATGAATTTATTATTATTATTATGGTACAGTCGAACCTCTGGGAACAGCCACCTCTCTACAACAATCGCTCTCTGTAACAGCCAATATTTTATTTTCCAAATGGACAATTGCCGATATATTTAACCTCCCTACAACAGCCACCTCTCTACAACAATCACTCTCTGTAACGGTCGATATTTTATTTCCTAAATGGACAATTGCCGATATATTTAACCTCCCTACAACAGCCACCTCTCTACAACAATCGCTCTCTGTAACGGCCAATATTTATTTCCCAAATGGACAATTGCCAATATATTTAACCACCCTACAACAGACACCTCTCTACAACAACACCTTCTCTGTAACGTTCGATATTTTATTTCCTATATGGACAATTGCCGATATATTTAACCTCCCTACAACAGCCACCTCCCTATAACGGCCAGTGTTGTGTCTTCCCCTGGGTGTTCTAGAGAGGCTGTACTGTATATGTCCCAAACATACCTGTATTAAAGATCCACGCTTCAGACCGTGCGACACTTCATCCAAGGCAAGGTACTCTTCAAACACGGGCTGCAAATACATTGAGTTAACGAGAATTATAATAGGAAAACATGCACTTGGGGCCAATAATTTGACTTTAAGTCATCAGTAGTTTGACTTAACAGAGTTTGAGATAACGGGTGTAGACTGTATATACTTAATCATCTGTATATTCATATTGATCTTTGGGCATTTGCACTCATCCCAAACCCCATTGCCTCTATTAACCCTTTCAACCCTGAATATCCTACAGTTGCTTTTTCAAATTATTTTTTTGGACTATTCCATTACAGACAAAGTGGATTTCTTTACATGTGAATATTAGTGACAAAATTTAATGATGCAGATCCTGATGAGATGGTTCGTTACGAGCCGGCTCATCAAGATCTGCAGTGTTTGCACATCTTGACCTTTTTGCCTGTAGGATTGAAAGGGTTAAACGCCCACCCCCTAACTTGGCAGCCAGCAGTGATTGTAATAAATTCCCAGGCGTCTAATAGAATCATTATGGCATATGGTTCTCATATTCTAGTGATGGGCCATGGCCGAGGAATTATGCCGTTGGACTTCAATACTGGAGGCTGTGGATTCAATCCTCACCCTGGAGATCGGCCGTGGCCTAGGGGATATGGCATTGGACTTCATTACCGGAGGCTGCGAGTTCAATCCTCACCCTAGGCGGGAAAAATACTTGCATAGTATTTCCATCCCACGGGTCTGCCGAATGATACTTTAAACCCTGGTCCTGTCTCTATATGACCTTAGCTGTCGCAGGGACATTGAAACCATTCACTTTTTTTTCTTACCTTTCTGCAATCCTTTTTCCTCTGTCGCAGTTTCTTTCCTTGACTCTTCGGCGTTGACCCTTGACCTTGACCTTCAGTCCTCTGTTGACCTTCAGTATCTCCAACATGACTTTGACCTTTAATTGACCTCTGCTGCTGTTGTTTATCGTGTCCAGCCATTGCCCCCTTATGAAACTGCTGGCTGTGGGACTGGTGACCTTGAGCTTTGTGACCTTGACCTTGTTCCAGGGTTTGACCTCGCTCGTGCCTATATTCAACATATCTGTCCGTCCGTTTGTATTCCTGGCCTCTGCCGTAGGCTCCAGGCCTGTTTGCATTTTCGTTTATTTTCAAATCTAAAAAATACATGTATATGTGAATGTGACTGGAGAAATGGGGTTTATGAGATTTGTGACCAGTGTAGATCCAGTAGCCAATTTCACCAACATTGCAAAGTATACTTATCTAGCAAAGTATTCTTTGAGGGAGCAATTTTCAATTTAAAGACAAATTTATTAATTTTTATTATACTGAATGTATTACATTATCACAGCCATTTTGGCTGTGATAATGTAATAAATTCAGTATAATAATTCTGCATACTTTAAATCATCAAATATATTCAGTCGTTAGTTCTATATGACATAATGCATTTCGGGAAAAATAAATGACTATCCTCAAAGTATACTTTGCTACATAAGTATACTTTGCAATGTTGGTGAAATAGGCTACTGATCAGCCTGTGCAGTTCTGATCAGGATCTGCACTGTTTACCATTCCATTAATGAAACATGCGTAATGCTCGCACAGTCCGATCAGGATCTTCACTGTTCGCCATGCCATCAATGAAACACCCACGATGCTTCTTAGTTCTAAGTTCTAACAAACACTATAGATCGCTATCATGCTACCGGAGTATCCTATTTGAGCAGGATGTACACTGGTCACAAATCCCATAAGCCACATATTTAAAATTGTACAAAAACGTTCTTAGTCAAGAGACCCACGATAATCGCGGAACACGACTACTGAAATATGTCACAACCATATTGACAAAACGTGGCATAGAATCAATTCGCAGCAAAAACATTTCGTGCAGTGTTCATCCACCTGAAATACTGTGGAACACCTCTTTAAACTACTGTCTGTTTCACGAAAGCTGCCCAAATTTTACGGCTATATAAACAATGCAAAAACAATTATTTGTTTTGCTAATGCTAAATTTTATCCAAATTTAAGAATGAGCCTTCTTTTTATTTTGTGAAATTTGGTCCAATATTGATTTTATTACGAAAAAACAATTTATTTATGTTAAATCCCCATAGACATCTTCACAGAGTGAAGATGTCTATGGGGATTTAACATGGGGAAATTTTTTAGAATTTCAGAAATACTGGACCGATTTTCACAATTTAACTTTTGTTTTCTTAGTTAGAACATTTCCAAGATATCTAGCCAGGTTTCGGAGTAAATTTCCAAATTTTAAATTCCCATACAGAAATCAATTTTTCGTAATAAAACCAATATTTGACCAAATTTCACGAAATAAAAAGAAGGCTCGTTCTTAAATTTTCCTTTAATTTAATATTATCGAAAATAATATTGTTTTTGAATTGTCTATATAGCCGTAAAATTTGGACAGCTTTCGTGAAACACACAGTAGAGAGGTTCCACTGTCCTATACCAGACAGAGAATTGGGTTTCCACAACTAACAAGCTGTGCATGCCCGTAAAGCTCATAACGATGAATACATAATACACAGGGGTGGATCCAGCATTTGGAAATCTAAATGTCCGGAAATGCACTTTCTTGTGTTTTACCAGTCTGGACACCATATGACTTGTTCAAAGTTCAAAGCAGTTTAGATCTAGGTAAACTCCATGGCTGAAAGGGGGAGTTGCAACTCCGGAACACACCCACCCTTCCCTTCAGATCCGACCCCAATACGTCCCCTTTTTTCAAACAGGCGTATAAAAAGTATTACGTTTCACAAATCATGCTTGCTGGTACAGCAATATCGGAAATGATCTGAAACTGTGCACACGTCTTCTACCCATATTGAAGATATGCACCTTGGTGTTTTTATGCCGAAAAAATATTTTTGTTAAAAAATATCACCTTTTTAACTTAGCCATTTTTTCTAAATTTTTCTATACAATTGTATATATGGTACACAACTCCTCCGAAACCGTTCAGTCGATCGTTCTGAAACTATACACACGTCTTTTACACATATTGAAGATGTGCACCTTGGTGTTTTTATGCCGAAAACATATTTTTTAACAAATATCACCTTTTTAACTTAGCCATTTTTTCTGCATTATTGTATCCAATTCCCTATCATTTCTGCTTTACACTCTACTTTTCTATCTCTGCCTAAATTAGTATACATGTTTAGCACAACGAGATGAAGAAATAATGCTATAAAGTTTCAAATTCTCATTAATGTTTCTTGCCTTGGTGACAGCTTTACATTTCTGCATCTTCGCTGTTTGGCCCATATTCGACGGGCGTATTTTGTGACTTGCGGCACTCTTGTTTTTGTTTATTTTCTATTTTCCATTTTTATTATCAAAAACATGCTTTAACAGCACTTTAGAATCATTTACAACATGGTTTGACAGCACTTTAGAATCATTTCCAATGGAAATGATTCTAAAGTGCTGTCAAACCATGTTTTTATTGAGAAATAAGGCAAGATATTCGACGGGCGTATTTTGTGACTTGCGGAACTCTTGTTTCGGCATAAAAACACCAAGGTGAACATCTTCAATATGTGTAGAAGACGTGTGTATAGTTTCAGATCGATTGACTGAACGGTTTAAGAGGAGTTGTGTACACAAGCTGTGTACCCTATATAGAATTGTATACAAAAATGTAGACAAAAATGGCAAAGTTAAAAAGGTGATATTTTTTGTAAAAAAATATTTGTTCTTGTGGCACCATGTAAAGTCAATGGAAATCTAATAAAAAACCTCCTCATAAACCGATAGCTACTTGCACAAATAAACCATATATGTGTGTTCATTAAGTCTTTATGCAGGTAGATAGATGCTGCCAGCAAGGAAATCACACCATATGCTGTAGTTGGAAAATAATATGCACATTTTGGGGTTTTACACGTACAATTTGGTTTCAACACACCTGTGTACGGACATAAATATGAATATATTATTGAATATAATTCTGAATGTATACATGCGGAATATAATTATGCATGTACAAATTTTGTCAACTTTTGACGCTATTTATGGAAAAATATTGTACATTTTGTAAATGTATTTCATGAAATTACACTGATGTCCGAAGGTACAAAATCACATAGCGTGTCATGTGCTACATCTAAATTGTTCTGTTATCTGGATATTATAGGTGTGTGTGCATTTTTATTGGTAGCATAATCTGCATAAAGACTTACTGATCGCATACATATGGTTTATTTATGTAAGTAGCTATCGTTTTATTAGTAGTTTTTTTTTTATTAGATTTCCATAGACTTAAATTGTTTTACAAATCTGTTTGCTCAGTTTCTGTGCATATCTGAGAAAATTACAAGCTGCTGACCTGCTAAATCTTCATCCACACTTCTGTGCTGCTGAAGATTCCCATGACCTTGAGAGGTATGTGACCCCTGACCTTGAACGAAAGATGGCTGTGACATTTCTCTCGGTCTAGCCGCCTCTTGTGCTTGCGCTAGCTGGCTCTGAAAATTGTGAGATTGATAAATCGATCGTCAAGTAACATTATAGGAATGAATGGCCTTTTTGTGGAATTTATCGGGGTATAAACTTGGAAAAGTCGCGGGTGGGAATACTGGACGAAGGCCGGAAGGCCTCAGCCAGTATTCCCGCGACTTTTCCAAGTTTATATCCCCGATAAATTCCACAAAAAGGCCATTCATTCCTTATAATTCCAGAATTTTAAATAAATTCATCAAGAAATTTTTTTTATTTTCCGTTTTCTTAATTATTTTAACTGCGCCTCACGGTTACGGAAAGTAGTTCGGCATGGAGTTTACTGGGATAAAAATTCTGGACAGAGACTTGCTATGGACCAATCAAATGTTAGGGAATTGTGTAAATATTTTTGTGTCGTAACTGCTACAAGGTCCATGATCACGTGGTTACAACAACAACAACAACAACGTCGTCCACTCCAAAGTAAGTATTATTTGATATTTTCCTTAATATGCAACGTATTTTGATGAAATATGGCGCAGCAAACGCGTCTTCGAAAGCTGCATTTGGTGGTCCAGGGAGTTCGGCACAGAGTTATGTCGTTTTTGTGAAGAATCGATTTCCGTGTCGGTAGACACGGAAATCGATTTGTGAAGAATCGATTTCCGTGTCAGTAGACACGGAAATCGATTCTTCGCAAAAAAACGACAGAAGTTTGGGCGAACGTATAGAGACCACCAAATGCAGCTTAACAAGACTTGTTTGATGCGCCATATTTCATCAAAATCTGTAATAAGGACAATATAAAATAATACGTACTTTGAATCCGATGGATTCTGGAAGTTTCAGTACTTGTTGTTGTTGTTAGTACCACGTGATTGTACACCTTGTGCTATGCTAAAGCATAGCACTTACGACCTTATGTTACTAGACCATCGAAATGAGACGAGGTGGCAGATTGAAGAAACTGTGGAAAAGTTAATAATAAATTTTAATGTAAGAAAAAGTTGTGAAGTTCAAAAGGTGAATGTCATATTAACTCTTACACCGCTATCTTAATTTTTTGTTGTCGGCTGTTATATTCTATTTTCCATTTTTATCATCAAAAACATGATTTGACAGCACTTCCAATGGAAATGATTCTGAGGTGCTGTCAAACCATGTTTTTATTGAGAAATAAGGCAAGATATAAAAGCAACAACAGACGACAATTGTTGTGTGTAGCGGTCTAAGGGTTAAGGGCGACACAGATGTGTGGTATTTGTGCACAAGTATGATGTATTGAAATATTATAGTGATCCTTCAATGGATATAGAAGATATGACAGAATTGAGAAACTCCGGCAAAGTTCTTAATGTGTTAAAAAGTGTCAAGGTCAAAAACGTCAAGGTAATATTAATGGCAGCATGGTTGCGTGGCATTTGCCCACAGGAATGCTGTGTTGAAGTATTTAAGCAATCTAAAACTGAGCCATCACAAAAAATGTAAGCCTTTTTCGGCGGAAAACTCTCTATATTGTCATAATTCTTTGTGTACCCCTCATTTTGTCAGATTGTAATAATGCAATGACAATACCTTGTTAATCTTCAAATTATACATCAGGTTGTAAATCGTGTTTAAGTGTGATATTGGAATATTAACCATCATCATTTCATGTTATTTCTACGGAGCCCCGCAGGGGACATGGATTTTTTTTATTATTAATTTGTTCCCACAAAATAACAATTTGTTCCCTCAATTTAACAATTTGTTCCCTCGAATTAACAATTCGTTCCGATATAACAATTTGTTCCCTCAATTTAAAAATTTGTTCCCTCGTTAATTTGTGGGAACGAATTGTTAATTCATGGGAACGAATTGTTAAATTGAAGGAACAAATTATTATTTTGTGGGAACAAATTAATAAAAAGAACAATTCTACGTCCCCTGCAGGGCTCCGTATATTTCTGCTGTGTATGAATGATGTTGCTTCGGGTATTACAATGTGGCCCATTGGATTCATAATTCTGGGCCATTTCTAAAAATTATGGGCTTTTATGGACCCTCATTATTGACTTTTGGGGCCATCTATGACAAATAGGCGTCATTGGCCCTCCTATAACTATAACAACCTTGGAGAACATAGGGCATTACTATAGCAACTTCGGAGAACACAGGGTGTTACTATAGCAATCTTGGATACCATTGGACATTACTATAACAACCTTGGAGAACATAGGGCATTACTATAGCAACTTCATAGAACACAGGGTGTTACTATAGCAATCTTGGATACCATTGGGCAATACTATAACAACCTTGGAGAACATAGGGCATTACTATAGCAACCTTGTAGAACATAGGGCATTACTATAGCAACTTCGGAGAACACAGGGTGTTACTATAGCATTGGGCATTACTATAGCAACCTTGGAGAACATAGGGCATTATTATAGCAACCTTGGAGAACATAAGGCATTACTATAGCAACCTTGGAGAACATAAGGCATTACTATAGCAACTTTGGAGAACATAAGGCATTACTATAGCAACTTCGGAGAACACAGGGTGTTACTATAGCAACCTTGGAGAACATAGGGCATTACTATAGCAGCCTTGGAGAACATAATGTATTACTATAGCAACCTTGGCGAACATAGGGCATTACTATAGCAACCTTGGGGAGAATATAGGGCATTACTATAGCAACCTTGGAGAACATAGGACGTTACTATAGCAATTTCGGAGAACACAGGGTGTTACTATAGCAATCTTGGATACCATTGGGCAATACTATAGCAACCTTGGAGAACATAGGGCATTACTATAGCAACTTCGGAGAACACAGGGTGTTACTACAGCAACCTTGGAAAACAATGGGTGTTAACTGTTGCTATAGCAACCTTGGAGAACATTGGGAGTAACTATACAAACCTTGGAGAACATAAGAGCGAGAGCGGCGCCAACTTGTTGCTGATTTCCGCGCAAAACTATCTCCTCCGAGTAACTCTCCGCAGATGGAACTTCGATGACGACGCCTGTGAATGAGAACAAACTTTAACCTTTAAAAGGAGGAAACAAAAAAGAAATTGTCGTCTGCTGTTGTGTCATATTTTACATTTTACATCAAAGACATGAATAAAATTTAAAGGCACTTGGGTCTCAGATATACGCAGAAGGTGAATAACCCTTACACTGCTGAATTAAATTGTCGTCTGCTGGCTGTGTTTTATTTTCAATTTTTCTTGTCAGACATGGTTTGACAGCACTTTAGAATGATTCTCAAGTGCTGCCAAACCATGCTTTTATTGAGAATAAAGACAAAATAGTTAACAACAGCAGACGACAATTTTTTGTTTCCCGCATTCTAAGGGTTAAACAGATTAGTGAACTCGAAAATGTGTTCATAGAACATGGATGCCCCAGCTACCACTAGTAAACTATAGTCTGTTTCACGAAACCTGCCCAAATTTTACAGCTATATAAACAATGCAAAAACAATATTTTTTTCGATAATATTAAATTAAAGCAAAATTTAAGAATGAGCCATCTTTTTATTTCGTGAAATTTGGTCAAATATTGGTTTTATTACGAAAAATTGATTTCTCTATGGGAATTTAACATGGGGAAAAGAGGTAGAAGACTTGTGGGAGGAGTCAAAAAACATTTTTTTTTGGAAATTGACTCCGAAACCTAGCTAGATAGCTTGGAAATGATCTAAGAAAACAAAAGTTAAATTTTAAAAATCGGTCCAGTATTTCTGAAATTCTAAAAAATATCCCCATGTTAAATCCCCATAGACATCTAATTTCACGAAATAAAAAGTAGGCTCATTCTTAAATTTTCCTTTAATTTAATATTATCGAAAAAAATATTGTTTTTGCATTGTTTATATGGCCGTAAAATTTGGGCAGCTGTCGTGAAACAGACTATAGACATAATTGCAAAATTAGTCCAAAGGGGGGGGGGGGGACCATTTTGTACCTACGGGTTCAGTGAAACAGGCGCCTGGTATCTATATCTATAGTCAGAATTCGTTACAGCGGCACACGTTATAGCGGCATATTCGCCTACCGGCACAATAAGCCGCCAAACCAATCGGCATGCTCTTTAATCTGCTCGATATACCGGCAAATTCGGCTTCCGGCACCGGCAGGGAATTCCCGCAAACGAATACACAGTTTAAGTCTTATTTAATGTGCGTTATAACGGCGCCGGTACCCGGCGTCGCTGGTACCAGCGCTGTGACCCAGCTCTGTTATCCGGCATTACGGAAACCAATATTCGGGAACCAGTCACTGACCATATAATGTGCGTCATAACCATGATAACAGCGCCGGTACCCGGCATTGCTGGTACCCGGCGTCGCTGGTACCAGCTCTGTTATCCGGCATTACGTGCCGGAAACCGATATTCGGGAACCAGTCACTGACCATATCTAAACAATTTCACAGCTGATTAACCCCGACCTGCTGTCATAAATCGCGGCAATTAACGTGTCGGTACCCTGTCACCTGCTGTGATGTACTATTGTGCAAACATCAATTAAGAAATGAACAGTTAGCAACTAAATTTACAAGTGATTAAATCCAGCAAGGACCGATAGATCGTAAATAAAAAAATATCATAATCGTGAACAATTTAAATAATTATGTGTAGCATTGCCTCTGGGGCGAGTTCAGATAGAGACGAATCGTCATGTAAATATTTAAAGGGAAACCACTCTACATGTTTTTGCTTTGCAATTTTATAAATTTTAGCATGTAAATTAAAACAAACAGTTTATTAAAATATGTGTTTCTTTTATAAATGCACATGTTTGCGAATTGCTAACAATAAAGAAACAATTTCACAGATAATCCGGTATTCACCACGCACTCTACAATTAACAACAGGTTCGCCTGCAACCTAGACTTTGTCAAATACCGGATTAGCTTTGAATTTTGTATGTTTCCTTGATATAAATTCGTATATATGCATTGCTTTATCAATGTGGTGACAAATAAGTATATATCTCGCCGATAATGCTAATGTAAAATGACAGCAAATAGCGTCGATACAATGCGTGGTTACCAATTACCGACATGTTCCAATTACCGGAATTATCACGACAGTCTGATAGCGAGGAGAAAATCGCCGATTCTTGATACCGGCATATTCGTTATAACGGCAGATTCATCTCTGACGAACTATGCCGTTGTAACGAATTCTGACTGTAAACCACCGTCACTTTTCACAGTACACTTAACAACTAGACATTATGTTTGTAAAAAACATGGATACACCCCCATGGCAACTGGAGAAACTCTTACAAACTGTTTGACTTTTTGACGTAAATGCACACAGACGGACGAATGTACGGAACCTCAAGAGCACCGCAATATGCCCCCTTGCTATCGCATAGGGGGCATAATGAAAACCAAACAACAGTATTAACCGTTACACTGCTGAATTACTTTTTTTTGTCTGAAAACATGGTTTGACAACACATTATGTTTCACACATTCTAAGGGACAACCCTATGAACACGATAGTCTGCGGTTTATGCAAACAGTGCAGATCCAGATGAGCCAGCTTGTAACGAGCCGTCTCATCAGAATCTGCACTTATTGAAAGAAATTTTAATATTTTTGAGAATAAAAAATACCCCATTTTCATAAATGGACTAGTCTGAAAACCATTTTGTGATGGATGCATTGGTTAAATTTTGTCGTCTGCTGGAATTGTTTTATTTTCAATATTTATCGACAAAAACCTGTTTTGACAGCGCATGAGAATCGTCTCCACTGGAGACGATTCATGTGCTGTCAAAACCGTTGTTGTGTGCTGTCAAAACCGTTGTTTTTTTTGCTAAGAATTAAGGCCAATATGAAAAACAGCAGACGACAACCGCCTATAGTGTAGTGAGGGTTAATGCCATACCAGTTATATTGAAGATCTCTTGCAGATGAAGTTTCTGTGGTCCAGCAATGTACGTGTGTTGGTCCTTTCTAACGTTGAGATCGAACCTCTTGTGTACTCAATGGCTGACTAAATGGGATCACCAATGGCGGAGGCTTTCTCACGTTGAGTCGAGCCTCTTGCTGACTAAATGGGGACGGCAACTGCGGAGGCTAAATGGAAATATCAGTCAGGGCTCCAGATAAGGTGTGTATTGGTGTATTCTATGCAATTATTTTAGCAGAATATGCATTAATTATCAAAAGTGGGAGTACAAAATACTCACAGAAATGTGAAAATACGCATTGATTTCAAATTGAGTAGTGAAAATACTGTAATCAATTTGAAATTTACCTTAGTTGAGGTGCAAAATGCAATCAGTGTTTGCTTTTTTGCAGCTCAAATAAGTGTAATTTTTAAAACGGAATGTGGTAGCTGCGCCGGCTAAAACGAATCAAGGCCAGACATAAATGTGGCTATGACTGGAGAAATTGGGTTTTGCAACCAGTGAAGGTCCAAATCAGCCTGTACATCTGGACAGTCTGATCGGGATCTGCACTGTTCGCCATTCCGTCAATGAAACACCCGTCTTGCTTCTAACAACGAATATAAATTGTTAATTGGGCCTATGGGTTTTGCGACCAGTTTAGATCCAAATCAGCCTGTGCATCCGCCTGTGCATCTGCCATTACATCAATGAAACACCTGTCATGCTTCTAAAAAGCAATATGGATATTTGTCAGGTTACAGATGTGTTCTATTTGATCAGGAGATAAACTGATCACAAATCGCATTGTTTGCCTTTTTGCAGCTCAAATGCGTGAATTTTCAATATTGCTTTTTTTCCTCGATTATTCCCTATTTTGTATCGGAAAACATGTGATAAATGCAGTAATACTTCTGCAACAAGAAAATATGGCCTATCGGCACATGATTGATTGGTGCTTAACGGCCTATCATCTTCTATGGTCATTTAAGGCCGGGCCAACGGGTTCGATCCCACAGTTCACCTGCTGCATTGGGGTGAAAATCCTAAAATCTGAATGGAATATTTGCATCGAAAAAAATATATCTTCAGCCTTGAAATTAGAATAACATGACCTGGTGACAGGTCCATACCACACCAGTCACTTGGCCCCTTCCCCTAAAAGTAATAGGACTAGGAATAATTGTACTATCCTCATAAGAGGTATAACAAGAATACGAGAATGCCGAAGGTCACAATATATGCCCGTCGAGGCAAGGCCAGTCAAAAAAGGGATATAACTCACTGAAAACCAATAGGGTTCTTCATCTTGACGTGATAAACATGTACACCAAATTTGGTTAAGATCAGTCAAGTAGAAGTTATTGTGTGGAGAAAGAGTCCGAAAATAAAAAAATGGCCGCCTAAGGGAGATGAGTCATCGGAAATATTTGAAAATCAATAGTAGAGTTATTGCGTAGACACGAATACAGAGTGCGAAAATTAAAAATGGCTGCCAACGGCAGATAAGACATCAATTTTTTTGAAAATCAATAGGCTTCTTCGTCTTGCTGTGATAAACATGTACATATACCAAATTTGGTTACAATCCGTCAAGTAGGACTCTAGTTATTGCGTAGACAAGCTGTGCCCGCCACCCCGCACGTACAAGCTGAATACATAATACGTCCCGTTCTTTTCAAGGGGGCGTATAAAAAGGTTATTTGACTTGTATGTGTATATATGCCACTTATTCCGCCGCGCAACGATATTGCGCTCCAAAAGTCGCGCAATATCGCACGCTGCGTAACTCGTGCATATATCCACATACAAATTAAATAACCTATAAATATCACTTGATACACATGTCAAACCTGTGAATAAAACAAGGTGTATGCTCACATGGTACTAACAACAACAATAAGTACTGAAACTTCCAGAATCCATCCAATTCAAAGTACATATTCTTTTGTATTGTCATTATTACGCAACAGATTTTGATGAAATATGGCGCCTCAAACGTGTCTTGTTAAGCTGCATTTGGTGGTCTCTGTACTTTGGCTCAAACTTCTGTCGTTTTTGCGAAGAATCGATTTCCGTGTCGTCAGACACGGAAATTGATTCTTCGCAAAAACGACATACGTCTGTGCCAAACTCCCTGGATGACCCAATGCAGCTCATGAAGACGTGTTTGCTGCGCCATATTTCATCAAAATCTGTTTCATATTTAAAAAAAAAATAATAATAATTACTGGCCTTTGTTCATAGGCTGTCTTTGCTCACAGGTTCATTTATGGAGTAATCAAATAATTTGGAAAGCAGAAGTGTGGCTGCTATAGACAGGTAGTTGCTATTCGGAGGTGGCCTTTAGCACAAGTTCAACAGCACAGGTATGTGCTAATGAAGAAATCAAAGAAACTGACTGAAACATGAATAAATAAACAAATTTATAATAAAAATACAAACCTACATTGTATATTAAAGTCAATCCCAAAAACGGCCCACCTGTCTGCTATACAGCTATGCAAGTTTAAATGTATACATGAATTAAGTAAGAAAATAAAGTTATTTCACAACCCAAAGAAACTGTACATGTATTTCTAAAAATAGATACAGAATGAATACAAGTGCAGCTTAACAATACAAAACTTGGCTTTTGGATATTGGAATAAAAACATTTTTGATTTATCCACAAAAATTAAATTTTATGACCGACCGCTATTTTAACCGTCTCACAGAGACGATTCAAATGAGTGATCACAAAATATAATGTGGGCTTGAAAAAAATATTTGACCCACTGAATAAAACTGTATGCCCCTTTAACTCTTCCAACACCACAGGCCTGTACAGTGGTAGTGGCAAACAGTGTAGATCCAGATAAATCGGCTCGTCACGAGCCAACTCATCAGGATCTACAAATTTTGCAAGAAATTTTCATATATTTTTTTTAGAACAAAACACCCCCTTTTCATACAATGGACTAATGTGAAAATCATTTTGTGTCGATTGGATTGGTTGCAAAATTAACATATCAAATTCCATTCCAGTTACTTAGGGGTGAAAGTAGTTAACCCTTTCTACCATACAGGCCAGGGGTCTGTTTCACTAAACTTCGTACAACTAAAACTTTTGTAAGTGCAAAATTATGATAGTCTGTAAATTTCACATTAACACTATTTTCTTGTAAACAACTATTGAACTTTTGAAAGTGCAAAATTATGATAGTCTGTATTATTTAACTAGTCAATAGTTGTCTACAAGAAAATAGTGTTAATATGAAATTTACAGACTCTGTAAATTTCACATTAACACTATTGCTCAATAAATGTAAATCCAATCAATTGATCTTTCCAGACGATCCTAAATTTGCACTTACGAACATTTTAGTCGTAGGAAGTTTAGGGAAACGGGCCCCAGAAAGCCAAGATGTGCAACCACTGTAGATCCAGATGAGCCAGCTAGTAACGAGCCATCTCATCCGGATCTGCTAAATTTGTCCACTATTATTACGCCTCTACAACAAATCCACCTTTGCCATTAATGCAATGGTCCAAAAATTAGAAACCACTAGACATTAAGTGTGTAAAACATGGAACTTAAAACGCCGTCATGACGCTATGACGTGATAATACACACATCATCTACCACTGAAAACAATAAACATCAACCACATACAAATTAAATAACCTGTAAATATCACTTGATACACATGTCAAACCTGTGAATAAAAGTCAGCCATGGGAAGGGAAAAATCTGGCCTTTGTTCACAGGTGGTCTTTTATGGAGTAAGTGTGGCTGCTATAGACAGGTAGTTGCCATTCGGAGGTGGCCTTTAGCACAAGTTCAACAGCACAGGTATGTGCTAATGAAGAAATCAAAGAAACTGATTGAAACATGAATAAATAAACAAATTTATAATAAAAATACAAACCAACATTGTGTAATAAAGTCGATCCCAAAAACATCCTACCTGTCTGCTATACAGCTATGCAAGTTTAAATGTATACACTGAATTTTAAGTAAGAAAATCAAGTTATTTCACAACCCAAAGAAACTGGATTTCTAAAAATAGATACAGAATGAATACAAGTGCAGCTTAACAATAAAAAAAATTGGCTTTTGGATATTGGAATAAAAACATTTCTGATTTATCCACAAAAATTAAAGTTATGACCGACCGCTATTTGAACCGTCTCACAGAGACGATTCAAATGAGTGATCACAAAATATAATGTGGGCTTGAAAAAAATATTTGACACAGTGAATAAAAAAACTGTATGCCCCTTTAACTCTTGCAACACCACAGGCCTGTACAGTGGTATTGGCAAACAGTGTAGATCCAGATAAGTCGGCTCGTCACGAGCCGACTCATCAGGATCTACAAATTTTGCATGAAATTTTTTTTTAGAACAAAACACCCCCTTTTCATAAAATGGACTACTGTGAAAATCATTTTGTGTCGATTGGATTGGTTGCAAAATTAACATATCAAATTCCATTCCAGTTACTTAGGGGTGAAAGTAGTTAACCCTTTCTACCATACAGGCCAGGGGTCTGTTTCACTAAACTTCGTACAACTAAAACTTTTGTAAGTGCAAAATTATGATAGTCTGTAAATTTCACATTAACACTATTTTCTTGTAAACAACTATTGAACTTTTGAAAGTGCAAAATTATGATAGTCTGTATTATTTAACTAGTCAATAGTTGTCTACAAGAAAATAGTGTTAATATGAAATTTACAGACTCTGTAAATTTCACATTAACACTATTGCTCAATAAATGTAAATCCAATCAATTGATCTTTCCAGACGATCCTAAATTTGCACTTACGAACATTTTAGTCGTAGGAAGTTTAGGGAAACGGGCCCCAGAAAGCCAAGATGTGCAACCACTGTAGATCCAGATGAGCCAGCTAGTAACGAGCCATCTCATCCGGATCTGCTAAATTTGTCACTATTATTCGCCTCTACAACAAATCCACCTTTGCCATTAATGCAATGGTCCAAAAATTAGAAACCACTAGACATTAAGTGTGTAAAACATGGAACTTAAAACGCCGTCATGACGCTATGACGTGATAATACACACATCATCTACCACTGAAAACAATAAACATCAACCACATACAAATTAAATAACCTGTAAATATCACTTGATACACATGTCAAACCTGTGAATAAAAGTCAGCCATGGGAAGGGAAAAATCTGGCCTTTGTTCACAGGTGGTCTTTTATGGAGTAAGTGTGGCTGCTATAGACAGGTAGTTGCCATTCGGAGGTGGCCTTTAGCACAAGTTCAACAGCACAGGTATGTGCTAATGAAGAAATCAAAGAAACTGATTGAAACATGAATAAATAAACAAATTTATAATAAAAATACAAACCAACATTGTGTAATAAAGTCGATCCCAAAAACATCCTACCTGTCTGCTATACAGCTATGCAAGTTTAAATGTATACATGAATTTTAAGTAAGAAAATCAAGTTATTTCACAACCCAAAGAAACTGGATTTCTAAAAATAGATACAGAATGAATACAAGTGCAGCTTAACAATAAAAAAAATTGGCTTTTGGATATTGGAATAAAAACATTTCTGATTTATCCACAAAAATTAAAGTTATGACCGACCGCTATTTGAACCGTCTCACAGAGACGATTCAAATGAGTGATCACAAAATATAATGTGGGCTTGAAAAAAATATTTGACACAGTGAATAAAACTGTATGCCCCTTTAACTCTTGCAACACCACAGGCCTGTACAGTGGTATTGGCAAACAGTGTAGATCCAGATAAGTCGGCTCGTCACGAGCCGACTCATCAGGATCTACAAATTTTGCATGAAATTTTTTTTAGAACAAAACACCCCCTTTTCATAAAATGGACTACTGTGAAAATCATTTTGTGTCGATTGGATTGGTTGCAAAATTAACATATCAAATTCCATTCCAGTTACTTAGGGGTGAAAGTAGTTAACCCTTTCTACCATACAGGCCAGGGGTCTGTTTCACTAAACTTCGTACAACTAAAACTTTTGTAAGTGCAAAATTATGATAGTCTGTAAATTTCACATTAACACTATTTTCTTGTAAACAACTATTGAACTTTTGAAAGTGCAAAAATTATGATAGTCTGTATTATTTAACTAGTCAATAGTTGTCCACAAGAAAATAGTGTTAATATGAAATTTACAGACTCTGTAAATTTCACATTAACACTATTGATCAATAAATGTAAATCCAATCAATTGATCTTTCCAGACGATCCTAAATTTGCACTTACGAACATTTTAGTCGTAGGAAGTTTAGGGAAACGGGCCCCAGAAAGCCAAGATGTGCAACCACTGTAGATCCAGATGAGCCAGCTAGTAACGAGCCATCTCATCCGGATCTTGCTAAATTGTCACTATTATTCGCCTCTACAACAAATCCACCTTTGCCATTAATGCAATGGTCCAAAAATTAGAAACCACTAGACATTAAGTGTGTAAAAACATGGATATGCCCTCCCCCCCCCCCCCCCCCCCCCACCCCCCCCCCCCCCCCCCCCCAACCCCCGTGGCATACCTGCGCCCGTTTCACTAAACTTTGTACGGCTAAAATGTTCATAAGTGCAAAATTATGATAGTCTGTAAATTTTACATTAACAATGTAAACGATTATTGAATTTACATTTATTGAGCATAGGCTGCATGCTCAATAAATGTAAATCCATCAATTGAAATTCTCAGACGATCCTAAATTTGCACTTACGAACATTGTAGTTGTACGAAGTTTAGTGAAATGGCCCCCTGGTGTCCAACTGGAGAAACTCTTACAAACATTTTGACGTAAATGTACACGAACAACGTTCGGAACCTCAAGAAGGTCAAGGTCATAGCAAGGGCAATGTGAGTGTGTGGCATTTGTGCACAAGTATAACGTACTGAAATATTAAAGTAATCCTTCAAGGGGTATAGAAGTTTTGACAGAATTTCAAAACTCTGGCAAAATTCCCAACTGAAACTTCTAAGTGTTTAAGCAAAGTTGTGAAGGTGTGGCATTCGTGCACAAGTATTATATATTAACCCTTAGACCGCTATCTTAATTTTTTTGTCGTCTGCTGTTTATTTTCTATTTTCCATTTTTATCATCAAAAACATGCTTTGACAGCACTTTATAATAATTTACAACATGCTTTGACAGCACTTCAGAATCATTTCCATTGGAAATGATTCTGAAGTGCTGTCAAACCATGTTTTTATTGATAAATAAGGCAAGATATAAAAGCAACAGCAGACGACAATTGTTGTGAGTAGTGGTCTAAGGGTTAAAATTGCACTAGTCACACCTCACACCTTACACAGTCCCTATGAACTTTATCTATTCTATTGTCTGATAAAGTTATGTCAACATTTGTGGGATAAGAACCATACCATGATCACACAGGTTTTGATTTCATTTCCTACCATTGTAGGTAAATAAGAATATACATATCAGAGTTGGCATTAACACAATGTTCCCCATTCATTCAGTAAATTATCAATTGCAAAATGAACATTGTTATAGGAGTGCAAGAGCTGACCAAGAACGACATTGGCAAGAAATAGCGGTCTAAGGGTTAAAGTACTCATTCAAGGGATAAAGTTTTTGGGCTTCTAGTAATACAATAAAAGATCCACTTTACGACCACCCCATTATTGAGACAAGGTTCAATACAACGACAACCCCGCTAATCCGTAAAATAAAATCACTACTATTTACACATCAACAGACAGCAATTATTGAAGTTTGTTTCGAAATGAAAACATGTCTTGGCATAAATTGTCTCCTTGGAGACAATTCTAATGAAATACCAAGGTGTATTTTCATGGAAAATAAGAAAAACATGCTATATTTGTGGTCAGTTTATTGTTTTCTGTAGCATGATAAAGGTACCACAAATTTGTTATTGCTTTTTGATACTAGCTACTTCTGATTGCAATTGGGTTTTTGGCAATTTTAATTGGGTATTTACGCAAATACGCAGCTTATCTGGAGCCCTGGTTTTAGGGTTCCGACTGTTCCCCGAATAACCATGAAACTGTATACGATGGCACCGATTTTGATATACCTGTATTTGTTGTACTGGCATATCCTTCTTTTTCTTCTCTTTATTTTTCTTCTTCCCACCCTGCAATCAACCAATTAGCTGAATGATAACAGAGCTCCAGATAAGCTGCATATTGGCATATTTGTCATAAAGTTGAAAATTTACTTTAAATGATGAGCTGTAAAAAGCATAAAGTGTTGATTTTTTGCAGCTCCAATAAGTGAATTTTTAAATTTGTTTCATTTTTTATCATTTGTTCCCTATTTGATAAGAAAATCAAAAATACATTTGTAAAAGTAAAACACGTATTGAATTTGAAATCTGGGGGTATAATACTCTTTAGATACAAAACTTATCTGAAGTTCTGTGATAATTATCTTGAAATAGGTGGCCTACATGTTCGCTAATAAACATATTAAATCATACTAATTAGCCGCAGCCAGCAGATCATGCCCGCCAACGTATTTGATGGTCCCAGCAGAGATCCAGATAAGTTGTGTATCTAAAGAGTATTATACCCCCATACTTCAAATTCAATGCGTATTTTACTTTTACAAATGTAGTACTGATTTTCTTCCTTATTAATTAGGGAACAAATTATAAAAAATAAAACAAATTAAAAAATTCACTTATTTGAGCTGCAAAAAGCAATCAGTGTTTGCATTTCGCAGCTCAACGTAGTAAACTTTCAACTTTATTACAGTATTTTCACTACTTAATGCATATTCTGCTAAAATAAGTGCGTAAAATACGCCAATATGCATCTTATCTGGAGTTCTGTCCCAGTATGTATGTATGTACAGTGGAACCTCTCTCAAACGGACACCATAGAGTCCCCATTGTGCTTAAATTAGATGGGTTTCAATGTATTTGTTTTCATTGTCCTCTCTGTTCATGGCTGAAAATTACATAAGTTGTCATAGAGTGCTTAATTACAGTGGCACCCCTCTAAACCGGACACCCTGGGGACCTCCCAGGGTGTCCGGTTTAGAGGGGTTCCACTGTACATGCATCTGGAATTGGATTGTGGAGATATTGGGTACTTAATTACAGTGGCACCCCTCTAAACCGGACACCCTGGGGACCTCCCAGGGTGTCCGGTTTAGAGGGGTTCCACTGTACATGCATCTGGAATTGGATTGTGGAGATATTGGGTACTTAATTACAGTGGAACCCCTCTAAAGCGGACACCCTGGGGACCTCCACTCTACTGGGGACCTCCCAGGATGTCCGGTTTAGAGGGGTTCCACTGGATTGTGGAGATATTGGGTACTTGAAAGTTTAACACAGATTTGACAAGAACTTCAACGCAAGCTTCAGTTGCTTTACCTTGATCTTGTATGGATGATGATAAAGAGAATAGTAGGTTAGTGCCGTGAATGGGAAAAAATATCCGGCACGGCTTAGTAAACGGGATGGGCGAGGCTCTGCGTGGCACCAGATATTTTTTAAAAATAGTTTAAAATGCAAAAAAATAACCCCAGCCGCATCCTCAAAATCGGAGAATTGATTAGTATGACAACCGCACATATTCATACGAGTGACAGGATATCAAAAAATGTTCACGGCACATACGCACCGTATTGACGGGATAAAAAGAGGTATGTGAAGTTTAAGTCAATTGGGTACTTAAAAACTTTAACAGATCCTTTAACAGATCTTACAAAAAAACTTTAACGCAAAGTAATTTGATCTTGACCTTGGGCATGGAAGCTATAGAATGAAAACATGGATGATAAAGAGGTATGTGAAGTTTCCAGTCAATCGGTTGTGGAGATATTTGGTACTTAAAATACATTAAATGCATATTCCAGATGCACGCCAAAAGCAGCATCTATATAACGCCGACAGCAATAAAACCAGATGGCCACTGCCTGTATGTTGGTGCACCGAGGGATTTGATGGTCTCAGAGTGTGTTGCTTTGAAATTTGAAGTAAATCTGAGTAAGGGTTGTGGGGATAAAAAGGTACGAGCTAACACTGAATGTGTTGTGTGTGTCGCACATGTCCACATGTGGTTTCTTTAACCTTACAATGCAGAATAAAATTTTGTCATCTGCTGATTATTTTTTATTTTCCATTTTCATCATCAAAAACATAGTTTGTCAGCACTTTAGAATCATTTCCAATGGAAATGATTCTAAGGTGCTGCCAAACCATGCTTTTATAGAAAAATTTTTACAAAATTCAAAACAACAGCAGACGACAATTTTTGTTTCTCACATTCTATGGGTTAATAAATTGGTGTCCGAATATTTAGGATTATTACAGTATTCCCGACTTACATCACTGGGCAGTGGCTGTTTCACCTTTCCACCACCCTTTTGTTTGACAACTGGCTCGGTTGGGTGCTGAAACAATGAGACTGGTCAGTAAGCAAGTACACAAAAACAATACAGGAATTGTTTGGCTGTTTTATGGATGCATTATAGGAATGAATGAAGTTGAGAATGAGTTTCACTATATGAATGAATGGCCTTTTTGTGGAATTTATCGGGGTATAAACTTGGAAAAGTCGCGGGATACTGGACGAAGGCCGAAAGGCCTCGTCCAGTATTCCCGCGACTTTTCCAAGTTTATATCCCCGATAAATTCCACAAAAATGCCATTCATTCCCTATAATTCCAGCATTTGAAATAAATTCATCAAGAAAATGTGTTTATTTTCCGTTTTCTTAAGAATTATTTTAACTGCGCCTCACGGTAACGGAAAGTAGTTCGGCATGGGAGTTTACTGGGATGTAAATTTTGGACAGAGACTTGCTATGGGCCAATCAAATGTTAGAGAAGTGTGTAAATATTTTTGTGCTGGAATTATGTTCTTTTGGTAGCTAGCTTTCCTTATATGACTGATGATATACTTGAACAAGAGTGCCGTATGTCATAAAATATGCCCGTCAATGATGGGCCTGACAGCGAAGATGCAGAAATGTGAAGCTGTCACCAAGGCCAGAAACAGTAATGAGAATTTGAAAATCTATAGCATTATTTCTTCCTCTTCTTGTGATAAACAGGTATACTAATGTAGGTAGAGATGGGTAAAGTATAAATTATATAGAATTGGATACAAAGATGTATAAAAAATGGCTAAGTTAAAAAGGTGATATTTTTGTTAAAGAATATTTTTTCGGCATAAAAACACCAAGGTGCACATCTTCAATATGTGTAGAAGATGTGTGTATAGTTTCAGATCGAATGACAGAACAGTTTCAGAGGAGTTGTGTACACAAACTCTGTACCCTATATAGAACTGCATACAAAAATGTAGATAAAATGGTTAAAAAGGTGATATTGTTGTTAAAAAAAAAACATCTTCAATATGTGACATGCGAGTATACATGTAGTTTCAGATCGATTGACTGAACGGTTTCAGAGGAGTTGTGTACACAAACTATGCAGTGTTTCTGTCCGCAACCCGCCCGCCCCGCGGTCAAACATAATATGTACCGGTTTTTTAAATATCACACAAAATCAATTTTATTTTTATAAATGTGTTTTTTCAGTTTGGTAAATTTTAGTCCGGTCTGGTAAAAAATTCAAGTTTACCAGACCGAATGTCTTGTAAAATGTTGGCAGTTTCACGGTGACTGGGTTATGTATAGTCGATGACGACGGAAAAAGCGGCGACTATAGTCGCTCCTTCTGCTAAAGCAGGCGCGACAAAAATACATCTGAATGTTAAAATATTGGAAACATGTTGTGACCTTGCCCTTGGGATTGCCAACAGTCGGATGATCATGGGTTTGTCACAGCATGATAGAGGGCTAGACGAAAGCATGTTCAAATGAGAACAAAAGCTTCCCACACGGTTTGGTGAACAGCTTGAATGAGAATTTATTAGCTAACTGTCTTTGGCCTTACCACAATCTCTGTTGGAGTATGACGGGGTGATGCTTTTAAGCTTTCTTTGAGTTGCTCCGCCTGAGTTGGTTTGGCTTTGCTCCCTTGTTGGTTAGCCAATGGCGCAGGGCGGGTGGGATTAGATTTCAGCTTAGCTCCGCCCATTTGGCTGGCTCCACCCATTGACTGCAGTAGTTGAGAGTAAGATCCACTGGCAGCTGCAGGAAATGAGTATCGACTATTAGATGCTGGGGAAATAAACCAATGGCGCAGGGTGGGCAGGATTAGATTTCTGCTTAGCTCCGCCCATCTGTTTGGCTCTACCCATTGACTGCAGCAGTCGAGAGTAAGATCCACCGGCAGCTACAGGAAATGAGTGTTTCGACTATTAGAAGGTGGCAAATTATTACATGTATATATGACTGGAGAAATGGGGCTTATGGGTTTTGTGACCTGTCTAGATCTTAATCAGCTGGCACACTTCTTTATCTTGATAATGGTGTATACTGTCTGCCAGAGGCATGATGGATGTTTTGTAAATGAAAGGAGAACAGTGTAGAGCCTGATTAGACTGCCCGGATGTGCAGGCTGATCTGGGGCTACACAGTTTGCATAACCTATACAATTTCAATAATTATATTTGTGGATATGACTGGTCATATCCACAAATATATTTATTGAAATTAAAATAATTCTTGAAGAATGTACAAATGTAGTTAAACATGTTTTAACCCTTAGACTGCTACTCACAACAATAGTCGTCTGCTGTTGTTTTTATATCTTGCCTTATTTCTCAATAAAAACATGTCAAAGCATGTTGTAAATTATTCTAAAGTGCTGTCAAAACATGTTTTTGATGATAAAAATGGAAAATAGAAAATAACAGCGGACGACAAAAAAAATAAGATAGCGGTTTAAGGGTTAAGATAATAAGACTAAGTGTCACAAATGCAGTGATCACTCTAGGAGGGGTCATGGGGACATTAGCCCCTATTTGGCATAAATGGCTCCAAAAATAAATATTGAGGGGGCATAATGGCCCATATCTTTTAGAAATGACCCAGAATTATGAATCCAATGAACCACATTTTAATACCCGAGAAGCAGACAGACAGAAACAGCAGACATGAGATGAGCAGACAGTAAATATTTGTTCGTTGTGGTGAAAATTTCAAGTTTACCAGACTGAATGTCCAGTAAAGCTTTGGCAGTTTTTGCGAAGACTGAAGTACCGTACCATACAATATTTCAATTCAAGGAGCTTGGTGATACCAAGGTCAGGTGCATGAATCCATCAGAAAATGAAGTGTAAGTTTACTGTGGTGCCAATACATTTGGTCTGTTTAATGGACTCCACACACTTTAAACAGACCAAATGTATTCTACACCCCAGTAAACGCAACAGACCATGGTTTTATTCCTTAATTACATGTAGTAAATGTATATGTCACTAGCTGTGTAGAGGATGTGTATATCAGCGCCCAGTTAGCTCAGTCGGTCGGATTTTAATCCAATGGTCAGGAA
>CM055279.1:10637251-10653826 GCA_029237695.1 Conchocele bisecta
CAACTTTATGACAATACTTTTCACAACTCAATTTGAAAACCAATGCGTATTTGCACATTGCTGTGCATATTTTGCACTCCCACTTTTGATAATCAATGCGTATTCATCTAAAATAATTGCGTAAAATACGCCAATACACAGCTTATCTGGGCGGGGGGGTCGTCCGACCGCTCCGACGCCCCCTGGCTACGGGCCTGCCTGGTAAATGTGTTAAAATATATGTTTTACATGTATGTGAATACTGCCTCGTTACTGTATCCTATACGGCACATGGAATAGCCAAGTCGGCTATCTTTGTATGTTCCAGCCATCAGCCAGTTTCACCTGTTCTGCCGTTTGACAAAGAACTATAAAAAGAACTATTAAAAACATAGAGTTTGACCTTGACCCTGGGGACCGAGAACAAAAAAATAGTCCTATATTCATCTACATATCATAGTAAAGAGATGTATAAAGTTTGATGACTGTAGCTGATAAGGTGTTGAAGTAATGATCGTAACACGAAAACTTAACATTGAAAGTATTAACAAATAGAGTTTGACCTTGACCCTGGAGACCCTGGGGCCCGCCAAAAAAAAATTAATAGTCCTATATTCATGTACATATCATAGTAAAGGCAGGGGTTGAAATTTGTGCTTTTTGTGGCGGTCGAGTACTTTCTACAGGCACTCGCCCAGTTTGGCGAGTGAAAGATTTGGTCAGGATTTTTTTTTCTGAAGAAATTGCCAATTAATTCCATCGATAACGGCCAACAAATGGTATTAATTCAGCGACCATTTGTTGTTTACAGTTTACGTCAATTTGCGGGAAGTAAGATCAAGCAGTGTCTATGTACACGGTTACGGGTAGAATCGCTAGCGATTTTGAACACGGTCCATATCAGGCAAGTTTAATTCACGGATTATTGTCGGCTGTACGCGGCCGGGCTAACAAATAATAAATGTATGACTGCGAGTATAGACTAGTGTATACGCGGCCATATATCGTCTCGTATGCAGTTGGGTTAACGCGCATTTCAGACGCCGAACATAACGGCTTGGGACGAAACGGTCGGCACCGGGTCCGAAACCATTGAATTTAGTAATTAAGGCAGCGCGCAGCGCATGCAAACATAGCCACTATAAATTAAACAAAATCTATGTCACTCAACGCTTATAGAAAATAAGAAGCATGCAAGCCTCTGAGCAAATTCGCTGCTAAAAAACGTTGTTGAAGAAAAAACTCGACGAAGTTTATCTCCCGATAAATAATATTTATTTGTTTGTTTATGTTCATTTAATACTTAAAATATAATTAACAATAATATGAATATGTCTCATATGTTTTGGTAATGATCATATACATGTATATGTAAAAGCTTCTTTTTTTTTTAAATAAGATGCAACATTACAAATACTGGAAATAGCATTTTATTTTTAAAAAAACTGGGCGAGTAACTTTTTGACCTGGGCAAGTACTTTTTTTTTGTACTTGCCCAGCTGGGCGAGTGGAAAAAAAGGATTTGTTCAACCCCTGAAAGGTATGTATAACATTTGATGACTGTAGCTGATAAGGTGTTGAAGTAATGACCGTAACACGAAAACTTAACATTGAATGATGACGCCGCCGCCGCCACCGACGACGATGACTCCGGAAAAGCAAAACCTATGTCTCGCTTTCCGCTTCGCGGGCGAGACAAAAAGCTCTCAAATATCACACAAAATCAATTTGATTTTTATAAATGACCTGTAAAATTTTGGCAGTTTCGCAGAGACTAACATATGTTAGAGATAACAATTATTGAAGACAATTATATATCGGTATCAGGGCTCAAGATAAGGAATTTGTAATTGAGTATTGTCACTCCATCATTTCTGAAGCAATTGGGTATTTCAATATTTTAATTGGGTAAAATAAAATCACACTACTGTTTACACATCAACAGACAGCAATTATTGAATTGGAGACAATTCTAATGAAATACCAAGATATGTTTTTATGGAAAATAAGAAAAATATGCTATATTTGTGGTCTGTTTATTGTTTTCTGCAGCATGATAAAGGTATCACAATTTTTTTATTGCTTTTTGAGACTCGCTACCGCTGATTTCAATTGGGGTTTTGGCAATTTTAATTGGGTATTTAAGCAAATATGCAGCTTATCTGGAGCCCTGTTAATTTGTTTGCGACTGAGGGAGTTGTCACTGAAACTCAAAAATACATGTATACTGAAAATACATGTACATGTAAAATATTTTCGAACATGAAACTCGCATGATGTATTCGTGAATGACATAGATATCTAGAGCTCCTGATAATATATGCGTGACTGTCTCATGAATATTGACCTTCCTGATTTCATACGGAGATGCTGCACTCCGATATAGGTACCACCTAATACATATTACATTCTTATTACAACTACCGTAAATATTCTAATAGACACCCATGCTCTAATATACGCCCACCCCCTACATTTTACGTTGAAAATGGCACATTTTTTGGCTGATTTTCACAAAATTAGTGCCTCTAATAAACGCCCAGTACTAACTTCAAACAAAATCGGAGCATAATTGCTACTTTCATTTTCAAAACCGGAAGCGAAATTCGACTGTTTCCGGTGTCACAGTAAATTCCTCATCAGCAGTAGCTATTTGCACGGACACGGGGCGATCAGAATTTAGACGGTTACGGAGACGCCATTTTCAAACCCATCTCATATAATATGGGTGAAATTGACATCATGTTGGATTGTTGGCCGATATTTCCTAGGAGATGAGCAAAAATAAATATGGCTTATTCTGGACGTGGCCCGAAATTAATCGCTCCGATACGGACCGAAACGTCCATGGTCCGAAACGTCTGTAGGCGTAAATCTGATCAGCATTAATGATAGCCGCTGTCTTGATATATACATTACCAGTATTTTAACATTTTTACCGACTGTACCATAATGACCAAAGTGGGCCGAAACGTCTTGGTCCAAAATGTTCATAAACTGACTGACAGTACAATGAAGTCCGGCAGACGTTTCAGAGTAACGTCCCTTCGTTATGTTTTTGTTCAGATAGTAGAAAATCGTATATTTTTTATAATTTTCCCTTTGCTGAATAACACTTGCCTCTATTAAACGCCTACCCAGGACTTCGGAGCCCGGGCGTCTATTAGAATCTTTACGGTATTTATTTAATGCTCAGTTTTATTATTTTACACTTTTATTATTTTACACTTTCTTATTACAACTATTTGTTAATGCTCAGTCTTATTGTTTTAATAGTGTTTTTTATGACATAAAACTATGTATATACAAAATGAGAACGATTTGAATCAATTTGAACTAGATTTGTCAGTAAGCGAGGCTTACGGAAGACCCCCCGCTTGGGCCCATTTGCCCCTAAATATGTAAGGAAATAGAACACATTTCTCTGATGTTACATTTTGTAAATAGACCAAGTATGTGACCTTGGGATCAGCGGGGGCTGGACGGTCGTGGATTTGGCACAGCATGGTAGTAGAGCCTTACAGGAATGCATGTGTGAAATATTAAGCATTTTAGATGAAGTTATAACATATTTATCTGATGGTAACTTTAGTGACGGACGCACGGACAACCTGACTCCAGTATACCCACCCACCCCCCGGGTGTATAAAAATGCAATGAGAACGAATTGACTCGAGATCGAATAGACATGAGAACGAATTGACCAGATACCTAGCGGGCGACTTCAAGTAATAGCGGACTATTTTGACTTGTATTCAAAACGATGAGTAGAACGAGAAAAACTTTCGGATAAACTTTCGTGTGAAAATGACAACATGGACAAAACCCCATTCATGATTTTGACAGGGTGGACAAAAAACCCTTCATGATTTTGACAGGGTGGACAAAACCCCCTTCATTAATTTCAGGGATGATTAAAACATTTGGTTGCTGTTATTATTGATGATATTATTTTACTAAAATAAAAAAAAATTCATAATAGACAACAAACAAATATTCATATACCGATATTGGCTAATAAAAACATTCAAGTAGCAGTTTGGGCACTTTATTTTTCCAACATGTACAGAAAAGAACAGAAAAGGGCATATACAGGCCACACTCACTTACTCGAATTCGAAGGGAGATAAAAAAATACTTTGAGTTAACCGTAGTTTGACGTATCCGTAGTACGCAACCTGTCGGACAACAAACTATTTTATTGACAGTTAGAGCCAAATGATTACTTGCTGATGTAGCCTTGAGTAGTAAATATGATTTTTTTTTAGCAATTAAATGTACATGGATCCATGTTAAATGCTGTTTCTAAGACAAATCATATTTAAACACTTTCGGTTTGTTTACAAATACACATATGCATGTCTGTGTGTAATTAATAGATAACCCGGACGTGGCACACGTGACATGTGCATGTAGCGATATGTACATATTCAGTTCACCAATGAAATAAATAATAACAAGAACATAATATTTTATCAATTATTTTAATAAATTATACACGGAAACAACACAAAACAACAAGAAATACTGATTTGTAACACTATTATAAATGATATTTCTGACCAGACTTGATTGTACAAACTAATAATGTTTAGAACATAAAACTCGCCCATTCAATGTTTCGTCCCTATACTGATGCTGTCACATTCGGGAGATATATACACACGATCGAGTGTGAAATATTTCACTCATTTAATCTAATCGCGCAACTTGTGTTCACTTTAATTAATGTTCGAGTAAAAGCATTTAATGCCAGTCCAATTAAAATAGTTGCCATTTATTGCTCACCACTTAATGATCACCGACGGTCATTTTGGGAGGCTTGTTTAATCAGTGTCAACGCAAACACCTTTAACTACGGTCTGAATACCCGACTTTGATCAGGTAAACTGCAGGTGACAAACTTCTACTTACCTCCGCAAATTGACATTTCGACTTAACGAGTGTGAAATACAGTAGATTTACGTTTTCGGGACCTAAATATACCTTCGAATAAACGGAAAATTTGAGTTATCGAAATTTGACTTAACCGAACTTAGTTATATGGAAAATAATAGGATTTTAAACGGGACCGTGCTAGTAATTCGACGTAACCGGTGATTTCGACGTAAGCGACTTTGAGTAAACGAGCGTAGCCTGTATATACTAATACCAGGTTTCACAAATTTATTCCAACACAATGTCCAATAGGCAATAGCAGACTAATACTTTGAGCACTTTTCAACTATCAAGTACTAATATCAGCACATATCAACAACCAGCACTACTCATTTCAGTTATAATATTTGACAATATAACACACTATACCATTACACAATATTAACCAGTCCTACTCATGTACATTACACTTACTGAATGTGTATACACTGTCCAATTGCCACTATGAACTCTGCTAATGTCTTTTGTTCACCATTGCACTGCTCGCACAGTGTCTTCATCCATTTTCTGATGAGCGATGGGATTATGTCCACCCTGTACAAATCCTGAAGGGGGTTTTGTCCACCCTGTCAAAATGGTAAAGCGACACCTCGGCCCCAGACAGGTCGGCCCTAAGACACTCGGCCCTAAAAGACATCGACAATTCTTCGGCCCTAATTTAAATCAAAGTACTGAAAGTACTGAACATAGGGTACTACAAGATTAAACTAGATTGATTGATTGATTGTTGGTGTTGCAGTTTCATTAACCATTAAAGCGCTGGAAACGACAATTGTCGTCTGCTGTTTTAAATATTTTTATATTTTCTCCTCAAAAACATACCGAGACGATTCTACTGCGCTGCCAAAACAGGTTTTTAAAGAGACTAAAATATACAAAATGAGCAGACGGCAATTTTCTTTTTCAGCGCTTTAATGGTTAAGGGGTAAACTATTGATATGGCACAAGTAGAGTATGCACTGCTACATTTAACAACATTACAGATTATGCATAGCTATATCAGAAAGATACGGTAACAAATATACAAGACATCAATTCAAGTATAAATACAGATTCCAGATATCTATGATCATTATAGATATATTGAAAACTGATTGAAGAGCAATAGTTACAAGAATTCCGCCACGGAAGCGGTGTCGCGCCTGAAAATGCCTTTGCACATTAGTTAATTGGCGATTAAGTATGTATTTTTGGAAAAAATATTGGGGCCGACATGTCTTAGGGCCGAAGTGTCTGGGGCCGACGTGTCTTAGGGCCGAGGTGTCATAGGGCTGACTTGTCTTAGGGCAGAGACGTCACTAAAGCATCAAAATCATGAAGGGGGTTATGTCCATGTTGTCATTTTCACACGAAGGGGGTTTTGTCTGGATACCGAATATCTAAACTTGAGCGTCAGATGAAAAAATGTAAATAATCAGAAATTTGTAATTCCTACTTAAGTGAATTGAATGTTTGTTTTACTTTATTGACTCAAGGACAAAAATGTCTTGCTCAAGGACGCAACGCACGCCTCCGGGGAGGCTCGAACCCACGACAGTTGGATCAGCAATCCACATTATCACATTATGGAAATCAGACCAGTCGCGAAAACCGACGGCGATGATACTGCTAGTAAATTACAACTGCAAGTCAAATTGCATTTCCCGTTACCAAGGCAAACGTGGCATACCCAGACGTACAATTAATTTAGTGAACTGGACGCATACATAAATTGTAGAATATAGTAGCTAATACATTGTTTGGTGCAATTAAATAAATCGCTTGGTGTTGCGAGAGTTTCACAATCCTTTTTGTTGTTGTTGCATGTCGTAAATTTCAGCCACTGACTTTTCGGCTCAACCGTCCCCGTTCGTCTGTATAAATCTATCTATGGATACTGCCACACCACCGTGCGGACATTATGGGCAGGCCTACGCGTCAGAGCAGTTATTTAAAAGCGATACATAATTAAAACTGCAGTGACATGTACAGATGATAGTGTTATGGGTTAGGAGATTGATTATACCACAGTGGGGTTAAAATGGATAAAAACAGTACTTACATTTAAGATTTGTGATGCTCTATGTTGACGACTCATATTTCGAATGATCCACTGTCGGCAACATAACAATATCAGGCGGGAGTCTGTTCCTTTCCACTACAGCCAGTGGAAAGAATGAATACTTATAGTAGTTTGTGGTGGGCTGCATTTGTCTATATGCGAGGGGATGATACTGTTGAGTGTATTTTGTCCGGTTTTGCAGTTGTGGAGGCACTGGGACGGCAATAAGCTCATGACTAATGTTGTAGAACAGACACAGTCGTGCGTCTGTTTACCTGTTTTCGAGAGTGTGCCAGCCCAGTGCACACATCATGAGCGATACACTTACATATGAGGAATAATTGTTGGTGACCCATCTTGCTGCTCTATGCTGCACCATCTCAGCTTTTAATATATATTTGTCTTCTTTCTATCTATCTTCCGATATTTTCAAACTCCTATTGGGCACTTAGCGTTACAGATGTGCGTATCTAACTGGGTGTCGATAGGAATACGAGTTACAGTAGATTATTAAAAGCCTGAGACAGTAGATTTTTATTCAGAAGAGTGTTATGTAATTACACGTAAAAACAGAGCTGAGATTGACACAGCGGTTTTATATTCAAGTGGGCTGATTGCCAGGTTTAACTGGTTGACTGTTGGTAAGGTTGGACTCCCTATTGGTAGGAATTCCAGGCAGATAATTTGTTTGGGGGAACAGAGTATGTATAATAGTCGGTACTGGCTGATATGAGTCTATATTGTAGTGGTGTGAGTGCCGTATTGATATGAAGTTATGTGTAAGGTATTGATCAGCTGGGATTGCCATAACATCATTTATATGTTGAGCAATACTTCAGTAGTCAAGAACCCACTCTTCCAACGTTTCGGCACAAGGCCTTTATCAAGGAATTAGTGTCTGCTAAATGCTAAGTCGCTTGCATTTCAGATTACACAATGTTTATATTTATTCAGAATGTCATGACGTCATTGCATGAGTATCACGACGCCATAACGTTATAGAATATGGCGTACTGCATAACTAATTCGTTATGATCACCTTTTTATTTGCAATAAAACAAATGTCTATTTTGCATTGAATGTCTATGGAGTTGAAAAATATTATTCCAGAGTAATGGCACGTGAGGATAGTGTCACCTAATATTACGTTTATCTAGCAAGGCTAGCTATAGGAAACATGTAAGAATTCCGAGGCTCGTCTTTGAATTTGATATTCTAAGAAATTAGGCCAATATTCTATTTATCAGTTAAACTATTATGCTAGAGGATTGGCACATGTGGCAAGGCTTTCATTGAAATTAACGTGTACGTATTTACATTGCGTCATTAAACTAACGTCATTCGGTAACGACATGTGCCGTTATTAAACCAATGAAACGTCAGTTTTGAATTCGCTGCAACCCGCATATATGTATCTAGTTCATGCAGGATATTTGATATTTGTTATCAGTCAGTATGTATTCAACCAATCCAAAGCTAGTTTTCTGATAAATAATGTGTCTGCTCCGTATCACGCAAATTCTCCACTGTACTGTAGTACAGGGACCATACACCATCTTCGTCCCAGTGCAGTATCACACGCCGTGGAGACAGAAACAGTTGTAACAGCTTGCCTCTATGCGAGAATCAACAAACTACTCTCACAGTCTTCTACATAAAGTAAAAAAATCCAAGACTGAAGTGGTTGATCTTTGCGTACCGTGTGTAATCACGTGGTTATCCAGTGCGGTCTCTGTCGTTATAAAGAGGCCAAGAAGTCAGCGGATGAAATTCAGAACATTCAACTACAACAACAACAACAACAAAATTGTTGGTTTATTTTTAGAGCAAGGTATTCCACACAGGGCTACTAACATAATTCCATTGTATTCAATTCAATCTGTATACATTTGTATAGTGCATGAATGCAAGTGGGTGGGGAATATTCAACATTACCTGTGGGTATTCCACGGTTTCAGTACGCTTACTGGGTCCGTCCTAGAATGAATAGTCATACTTCCGCTCTCGCTACAATAGCCGATCACCGCTACGCATATTGTAGCTAGGTCCGTCCCTTCACCTTAGCGAAGTAACGTCGTCAGGCCCGTAGCCAGACCTGTTTGAAGGGGGGGGGGGGGGTCGTTTCGAAAGACCAAGAGTAGTATAGAGGGAGTCAAAATGATACCACCTAACGGTGGCATCATTTCTCCACCCTCTATACTACTCCACCACCCCCAAAAAATCAAAAAAATAGTTAACGATGAAATTGTCTCCCACCAACCACGAAAAATTCAAAATTGGTGTCAAAAATACATCATGTTGTTTTCACGTCCAATTGAACATATAAATTTAATAGGTTATAATAAAAAAATATTATAACAAAATGGATAATAAAATACACAACGAATTGGAATTGTATAATGACCTTGCTGAAGAATTTTACGCCGCTGTTTCTACAGTATTAAAACACGGTTAAAATGACAATACTATGTTGTATCGAATACATGAAATATCAGCGTAATTTATTACGCTGCGATAAAAAACGTTGAATTTACAATATTAAACCGGGAATTTTATGTCGCCGGTATAAGTCTCAAATTTATGTAATGAAGCGACTAAATAGGATCAATAGGATCGTAGAAACACTACCGAAATATTATCAAACTAATTTTATAAAACAGTTTTAAAAAATCAAAGATTCGTTTACGGATATGCGTTTCTACAATATCGCTTTTAACGAAGAAATTGAAAAATTATTAGAAGAAATGGAAATTGAATAGAAAAAAACAACTATTAGAGAAAATGGATAATACAATACAATTGGAATTGAAAGTTTTTAATAACTGTGTTGAAGAAATTTATGAAGAATACGGGGGTTATAATCCTATATATAAATTCTATAAAATGAGAACACTAGGCGATATCGAATACATGAAATACCAGCGTAATTTATTACGCTCCGATAAAAACGTTGCATTTACAATATTATACCGGCAATTATGTCAACTATACAATAGGCAAATACAAACATTAGACGGATAATGCGTATCGGATATGAAATTAAGGTGTATTATATAAAATTGTTAAAACCCAACGATTCGTTTACGAATATACATTTCTACGATATCGCTTATAAAGATATTAATAATTTGTAAAAAAAAAATAACAAAAGCCTCCACTCGTGCACAACACCCCCCAGCGACTGGGCAGATTTCTAGCCGGCACCCAGCCACTGGGGTGTTGGGACCTTTCTTAAGCCCACTCATCTGTTGGCTCACAGTTTAGTTTTACGGTCACCTTGAACCCCATTGCCAATTCCTCTAATTAAGAGAAACCAGCGAAGTAAGGTGAGCCTATGTGTGAATTTGGTTTCCGAAATTGCAAAGCTCTTAGGCAGAAATCTTTTAGGCCGGCACCTTTGAGCTTTGCAATTACATCGCCAAATACACACATATTTATAAACTGCTACCATTAAACAGACGAGACGGACGTCATACGGATCAACAACATGGCATGCACGAGATGAGACCAATTGTTGTAAGGTCAACAAACATATATATACTCATCAGTTTCCTATACAACATACAAATGGTGTGCATATTATAATTATTTATTAATACCTATTGGCGAAAGAAAACATGTGATGGTTCGTTATTTTATAATTAATTTTATATTTTTTTTTAATAATTTAAAGCTGAACACTCCCTATTATTACATAGTAATTAATTTATGTTGTAACGACAATGTTTCAATTACACGGGTTATGGCCCATGCGTAAATTGATAGCCGAGGTAAACAGAGCCGATAATTCTCAGTGAAAAACACATGTTGTATAGGTATGTAAATTTGTTTACTGCACCAATATAATTTTGAAAAAATTAGGAAAATTAAGAATTTTTTTTTTTTTAAATTATTATTTTTATTTTATTTTTTTTTTTAATTATTTTTAGTAGTATAGAGGGTGGTATCATTTTGACTCCCTCTATACTACTTTTTTTTAAATTTTTTTTAATTATTTTATAATGGTGCTGTAACATTTCCTCCGACTTTATTTCCAAGTTTTACCCTAAATTTATCCCAATCAGTACACTCAATTTTTGGCATGGTGGCGCGCGCCTTGATCCTTATATCATTTTTTAATTCTTCATATCTCCCCATTTCTTCCACCACGGATTCAAACTCTAAATTTGATATTTTCTTATCGGCCAACGCTTTGGACACCATAACGTCGATGCTATTTTTCTTAGACCTAGCGAGAAGAGAACGGATATTCTATCATGTTTTCTACTTTTTTTCTCGAGTTTTCCACCCGCCCGCCCTAATTACCATACAAAGTGTTCCAGATAAAACGGTAATTCCACTCAAAACCCCTGCAAGTGGAATCATTACAATTGTAGATAGCGTTGCAGCAGTTCCCGCCCCACACAACACAGAAACACTTGCCAGAACCGTACTAGATGCTTCAGCTATGTTTGCCGCGCGCCTATATTTATTAGAGTGTCTTTTTCTATTTGCACATTCTCTAACTAAAATATCCTGCATAGCGACGATATTATTCAACCTAAAATCTGAACTTTTTTCGTTAATTGAATACAGTGTTGGTGGAGTGGTATTGAGAGTTGAATACAGTGTTGGTGGAGTGGTATTGAGAGTGGATACAGTGTTGGTGGATCGGTATTGACAATTGGAAGCGGTGATTCGTTCATAGTTAAATTTATTTCAATATATTAGTATTTACACAATAAGTTCAATTAACAATGAGACAATAGTGGAAGAACTCTCTGAGTCACCGATTTTCGTAACAAAGTTAATAACACTACCTTGGGAAAGTCTAATTCGATCATCACCGGAGAACGAAACCACCGTCGAACTATCTCCAGAGATTTTAGTGACTCCAATCCCCCGTTCTTTCCCATCTACTACAATATTTATCGCGACCGCGCCCACAGGTTTACCATTAGCATTAACCGAGCAGACCGCCATTTGGATAACTTCACCTGCAGCTGTCATAGTGTATCCCCCATATTTATTACTCGCTTTGGCACCGAACGAATATTCATAGTGCCCCACAACCAATGGGCCCCGCTTCTCAGCCCAAACTGTTATGACACGTTTTGGTGTTTTCATTGTTTTCACTATTCCGGCAAGCGCATTGTTTGCGTTATATGCCTCAGTACGAATCTCATAAGAGGCCTCCTCAAGAGCTTTGGTCGCGGCTATACGATCATGTTTCAGTTTATCGGTTATTTTTTATCATCTAGTTCAGTAAGTGTCGCTTCTCTGTTGATAGAGTCCTCTGAGCGCAACGCATCATAAGCCTCCGTAATGGTTGCCTGGTGGTCTTCTAAGGCTTTATCAATACCCGACCGGGTCTCTTTTTGAAATTCGGTTATTTTTTCATCTAGTTTAGTAAGTGTCGCTTCTCTGTTGATAGAGTCCTCTAAGAGTAACACCTATAAGCCTCCTTAATATCCGCCTGGTGGTCTTCTAGGGCTTTATCAATACCCGTTCGGACTCCATCAAGATCAAACCGGGTCTCTTTTTTAAATTCGGTTCTTTTTTATATAGGTCAGTAAGTGCCGCTTCTCTGTGAGTGAGTACTCTGAGCGTAACGCCCCATAAGCCTCCGCAATGGCCTCTTTGTGATCTTCTCGGACCCTCAACCCCCGACCTGGTCTCTTTTATAAATTCGGCTATTTTTTCATCTAGTTCGGTAAGTGTCGATTCTTTACTGTGAGAGTTCTCTAAGCGCAACGCATCATAAGCCTCCGCAATGGCCTCTGCAAGGTTTAGACTGGTGGTCTTCTCGGACTTTATCAAATACCGACCGGGTCTCTTTTCGAAATTTGGTTATTTTTTTATCTAGTTCAGTAAGTGTCGCTTCTCTGATGAGAGAGTCCTCTGAGCGCAACACCTCATAAGCCTTCATAAGGTCCGCCTGGTGGTCTTCTCGTGCTTTCTCAATACCCGACGTGGCCTCATTTCGAAAATCGATTATTTTCCCGTCTAATTCAGCAAGTGTAGCTTCTTTGCTGAGAGAGTCTTCTAAGCGCAACACATCATAAACCTCCGTAATGTCAGTCTGGCGGTCTTCTCGGGCTTTATCAATCCCCAACCGGGCCTCTTTTCTAAATTTGGTTATTTTTTTACCTAGTTCGTTTAGTTCCGTATGCGTTTCTTCACGACTTTGTGTATTCACAGCCAGGGCATATTCTCTAAGTTGTGATAGTAGACTCTTGTGAATCTCGTCCGTGGCCCTCGATATAGTATTAATCAAGGCCTTTGTTTTTTGGGTAGTTAAAAAGTCACCCTCTGTCGGGATGAATCCCCCTTCTGCAGGTTCCAAATTATTTGAATTTGTCACCCAATCGGAAGAACTACCTGGTCCGTATATACTCATAATGTTGATAATATATATTACGAACATGCGTTTAATTCTAATTTTCTTAAAATTAATTAATTTGAAATTTCTAGGACGACCGAAATCGGTAATCGTTCTTCAACTCTCGCCCTTTATCATCAAGAATATAAATCTTCAACTCGTGGATGTGTCCCGATTCCAAAACTTTCATCTCTGGGTGTGGGAAGTCTAACGTTACAGTCTCGCCATAGAAACAATCGCTGGCGGGCACAGTTTTCAGTAATGTGCTGGGGGATCCGTCTATCGTGTTGTACGATGTGTTCACCCGATCCAGGTGCACCCTGAGAGTTTTCGTGAAGGCGAAGTTTACTGGGGTATCGCCGTGCCAATGACCCACGGGGAAGACAAACATCAACGGGTACGCTCGCCCTTCATCCTCGTTGTAAGGGGGTTTAAATTTAAATCCTAACATTGAGGCAACCCCGGAGTGATCATTATTTTTTTATCAACGTCCAATGTCGCAATCCCCGTGGCTTTTGAGACTGTGAGAGTGACATTATCAGGCATATTCCTTGCGATTAAAGCTTGGACATCTCTGACACCCCAAAGGCCGGGAAGTAATCCGACAGATATTTCCCGCAAGCGTCTCCATACTTCTGCAGGACTATCGGCGGTCTCTAGATCTACACCACCTCCGGAAAAGATAACCTCTGGCCGTCCTTCTATTACATACCCGTCTGGGTTGATATCCTTATACAGTTCAATGTTTTTCCACCCAACCGTGAAGGTGATTGATCTAAGGCCTACCCGGCGTTTTCCACAGCAGTTGTCTATTAATTTTTGAAGTTCACAACTCCCTTTTTGAACATTAGTTATAGTAGCAAAAATAACTAATATCTTTCAATGGATACCAAAGCATTTAGCTTTAACTCTAATGTAAAGTACGCTGGTCGGAGGTAAATACACACAAAAAGACGTTGTTAACCGCCTTGTACACCCAACCGTAACGGTTAGACCGGACAGTGGCTTTGCCACCAACTTCCCTAACATCTTTGAACAATATAGGTTGCCAAGATTACTACGATGGAGGTGGTAAACGGCTGGAAAGCAACACCGATGCAGTTTTGGCAGAACCAAATAAATTTCGCTGTATGGTGTGCAACAGCCGGGTGTGGAGTTTCATATAAAGACCATCTGACATCCAAGAATGTCATGCTCCGAAGTGTCTACAACTTTCACGTGTATTATACTATTAGGAGGATTCTCAAAGAACTAGGTATTTCACTACCTCAAGACGACGCCTGGGATCCCATTTCCAACACATATAACCGTATGGCCTTTGAAAGACTGTGTAACGAATTTTTACGTTTCAAAAGACGCGGACTGGAGACAGAAAGATTTCCTACCAGCACCGGCCTCGGGGACGTTCTCATTCACGGCCAGTCCGGGAATTGGACACAGACTGATTTTAGACACGATCACTCCGGTGACCACATCGTCAGTCGGAACGCCGGGAATTTTGACCCCGGCGACTATGACTTTCGGGACGGAAGTGTCTGGAGGTCGACACTGTGGCGTGTTTTCTTGTAAAATGTTACCTCCGAAAACTGGCTCACGTCGATTACATACAGCAGGCTGCTGAGGTTCAGAACGCGTGGGGTACATTTATGTTAGATACGGGTATAGGGTTCACGCAGGCCGGGGTTACTCGCGTCAACGACTCCATTCGCACGTACGTCTGGGCCATTCTCGGCGCACAGAAGCAAACTCGCAGTTCTATACTGGGCATGGGAACAGCGTTTGATGCACAAAAACAATTTTTGACACTTGTAGAGGACGCCATCTCAACTAGGGTGGACCTGGAGAAGGCGATCCAGAATTATCAAGACGTTTTGCAGAATGCCAGCACCCCAGTAGACTATGTATTTGGAATAGGTCTTTATATGGCGCCGAGCAATATGATACTACGAGACGACCCGGTTGACGGTTACAATAATCATATCGTAATCGCCACCGCCAATCAAAAAATCGGCCACAACGTAACGTTGACACGGATATCATCAAGCGCACCCCCAACAGTGGAACCGATTTCATAAAACACAAAATGGATACACCTCCCCCAATTCGTAAATCGAACCCAGTACCCCCAATTCGTAAATTGGATGCACCATCGAGTTCCATCAACAGACCAATCGCGATTGGAAAAACAACCATCAATCAACACCAATCGTAGATTGGATGAAATTGGAAGCACAACACACGAGGAGGAGAAATTGGGTCTCGTCATCGCCCTCGTGGCGATCGGATTATTTACGCTTTGGTTGTAGGAACTCTCTGACAGAGAATAATAGGAGACCGGCGATTGCCACGATTAAAAGCCCAGGTATTTTTGGCTAGCCATCCGGCCGTTTTTGATAATATAGATAGCAAGTAAGAAACGATACTTCCGATCAGTCCAGGTAGTGCGGCAGCCGCCTTTCCAGCTAATTTAGCTAGAAGACTGGCGAGGGCTTTTAGTTGTTTTTTTTATCCACTCCTTGGCTCCACCGGATGGAGAGGGTGCTGGTGCTGGTGCTGGAGCGGGTGGTAGCGCCGCACCACCAGTGAAAGTTAGAACTATGGTCGATATAGTCATGCCGGATAGCAACGAGGATGCTTGCTATCGTGACGCCCTGCTCTCTGAACAGAGTGCGAAGACGCTCACCGAGTGTCGTCTCCTCGTGCAGGACCCTCGAGATTGATTCGCGGATCCGACTTATTTGTGTGCGGAGAGCTCACGGTTAGCCGAGGCGGCCTCCAAGCGAGCTTCTCTTTCATCCCGCAAAGACCGCAGGAGTTTGTTGATCCGCTCGGTAGATTCTCTATCGTCACCGGCTTCCTCCAGTTTTCTTTCTTCTAGCGCGATATGTTCATCCAGCGCCGTGAGTTTGGAGAGGTTAAGGACCAGTTCGCCCCGGACCGTTTGTAGAGCCTTATCGAGTCCACGGAGTTCTCGAAGAGGTAACGGTGGGTCATCGTTGAGTATTTTTCCCAATTGTGATTGGACGCTGAACGTGGTCTCCATAGTGTTAATAACGTCGGTGACTATTTGAGGGACCTCGCTGAGCTCGACCGTTTCTATCGCGGTGGCCGTCTTCGCTATAGTTTCGTCGGTAGACGTTAGGGCCTCTACAGCGCGGGCCGGTATAATTGTTTTACCCCTCTTCCAATCCGTGAAGCCTAGTTCGTCCCTTATGAGTTGGCCACCGCCCCGGTTTCCTGCAATGGTGTTTAGCGA
>CM055279.1:10654326-10719717 GCA_029237695.1 Conchocele bisecta
ACAGACAGTCCCTAAATAAGTTGCTAACACGCTAATTCAATAAGTAGACGAAATGGGATTAGACGAAATGGGAAGTTACCCATACTTCATATGCCCGTGTCTCGAAGGGTTTACGCATCACCTGCAAGCATTGATATGTAAATGAGTAAATATATATATTTTTTTGTATTATTTAGCAGTTAGTAGTTCAAACACTTTAGCTGAAAAACATCCCCACCCATCGATAATTGGATTAATCCTGCTATGCAATCAATAGAAAAGAATTGACCATCAGGCTAGTGACATCGCGTAACGATTTTCACGAAAAATATGAAAATATTTTGTAACAAATACGGATAAAATACGGTAATATAACACAATGTATATTAATTATCATTATTATTCATTATACTACATTATACAAGCTATATACTATCAACAACTCTGAAAAACAAATAAACTGATTTTTTTGGGGGGCCGTTTTGACCATTTATTTTTAGGACAGGGGGCCGTTTTGACCAATTTAGGGGGGGCCGTTTTGACCAAATCCGGGCCGTTTTGACCTGGGGCCGTTTTGACCAGGGGCCGTTTTGACTGTAATCAGATTAGTTCTGTGTGACAAAATCTCAGCAACTTTGTGTTTGTTGTTGTTGCTGATACAGATTGCAAAAATAGATTTGCAGCCGTTCTATCACATAGAAACTAACAGTGGATATACCTAGGTCTCTGGATAATAAGCCTTCGTTGGCCAGTTACTAGAGATATACGCATATAAAAACAATTATTCAAAACTTTTTAAAACAATAAACTTATCGTAAAAGTGCTGTGAAACCAGATTTATCTAAAAGTCGCGCTTGTTTTCATGTCGTCCATTTTGTTAACGTATCATCCAGGCGCTTGTAGAAAATGGACTGTGACCTTAGAGTCTGGATTATTGTTGTTGGGTTATACTCCTCCTGTATTACGGCGCACCATCGGGTCAGTGTAAAAAAATATAAATTATCAGAGGAGTGTACAGTAAACAATGTTCCACCATTTCCTATGCCAGTCATAAATGACAATAATACTATCACAAGGCTAATAATCATAATGCAAGATGCATTCAGATCATGCTTAATTTTTAGTGGTACATTCTATTTTACCATATTCATTATGGTGCACACTACATGCAGGATTTGTACCAACAACAAGATTGTAACAATCTACAAACTGTAGCATATTATTCGGAGCATTTTTATAATCGACAGAACAATAAATTCTACTAAAAACACAGTTTATATCTACATCTGTGTAATCAAATATAATTCTGTGTTAGTTTTTTTATTGTTTTTCATATAAGACGCCCCAGTATAATGAGAAGCTATATTCTGGTAATTTCACAGCTACCAGTCTGTCTTTACATGACATTGACTTCTCAAAATGGCTAAAGAATCCAGTGACGCAGACTGAAAGAACCATGCTTTGTTAATCTTTTTGAATAATGATGTTTATGAGTGGACAAAAGTGGGAATAGCTGAAATACAATATTTTGAAGGTATTCTAACAAATTTGATTAAAACTTTACATGACCAAGGGCGATGTGGAACATTTTTCTCCATTTGACAGATAGGTGTCTTCTGCAAAAAATGTCTGGGAACTTAGTGACAAATGCGGTTTACGAAAATTCCCGATGCAGGAGTTGTCCCGACAAATGGTTACGCTACTGTACCCAATTTTACTCTTAATCTTATATTAAATATCTAGAAGGTAGGACACTCGCCATCTTTTCAACCAACGGAAGTGGTACTAGTGTACCTTGGGCCCTGCTCGCTTAATCAGTAATTGTAATGCGCGAGAAGGCTGGGACCCTACTCAGGGGCGGATCCAGGATTTCAGGTTAAGGAGGGGGGGGGGAGGGAGCGGGTCATAGTCATAGATTTTCTGTCGGCATAGGCGGCGGCGTCAACATTTCACTTTAATTTTTTTTGCGTTTAGCTCAGAAAACTATAAGTCCTACGACCTTGATACTTGGTATACATCAACACTGTGGTGTAACCATCTCGCACAGAGGGAGCCCATGTGACCGTGATTTGTTTTCATGGTTCATTGACCTACTTTTCACATGCATTCAACGCTAAGTTTTTGCATTTAGCTCTGTTTCTAAAACATAACGCTCAGGTTAATTCATTGTAACTTCTGTTTCCATAAATGGAGTGCTTTAATATTCCATACATGCATTTGTAACAACATCCCGCATCATTCTACAGAAAGCCCATGGTGCCCGCTAACCCCAAAGGTCAAAGTCACTGACTTAGAAATGTTCGGGTTTGGAAAACTGAACGCTCGGTTTAATTTATTACAACTTCTGTTTCCCTTGATGGAATGCTTCGGTAGACATCAACACTGTGGTGTAACCATCTCACACAGAGGGAGCCCATGTGACCTTGGCCTAGTTTTCATGGTTCATTGAGCTACTTTTTACATGCATTCAACGGTCAGTTTTTGCGTTTGGCTATGTTTCTAAAACTTAACGCTCGGGTTAATTCGTTGTAACTTCTGTTTCCCTCAATGGAGTGCTTTAATATTCCATACATGCATTTGAAACAACATCCCGCATCATTCTACAGAAAGCCCATGGTGCCCGCTAACCCCAAAGGTCACAGGCTTAGAAAATTTCGGGTTTGGAAAACTTAACGCGCTGTTTAATTTATTACAACTTCTGTTTCCCTTGATGGAATGCTTTAATACTTCTTAGTTGTAAACTATAGCAACATCCGGCATGATTCTACAGAAAGCCCATGGTGCCCGCTAACCCCAAGGTCAAGGTCACAGGCTTAGAAAATGCTCAGTTTTGAAAACTTGGGTTAATTTATTGTAACTTCTGTTTCCCTTAATGTAATGTTTTAATATTTCATACCTGCATTTGTAAGAACATTCCGCATCATCTGCAGAAAGTTCTTGGTTTCCGGTAACCCCAAGGCCAAGGTCACGGACTTCAAAAATGTCTAGTATAGAAAGTTAGCATCGGTACCAGGAGATACATGTCGTTGGCGGCATTCTTGTTTATGTTTAGCTGTGTTTGTTGGAAAATAAGTGTTTTGGTTTCAGTTTATTATCCCCTCACGTAGCGAAAAGGGGATATAGGGATGCAAAAGTTGTCTGTTCGTCCGTCTGTCCATCACAAAAATTAACATTGGGGTTAATCTGCAATAATTTCTGTTCCCATTGATGGAATGCTTTAATATTTCATAGGTGGCATGCATTTGTGACATCATCCTGCATCATTCTACAGAAAGCGCATGGTGACTGCTAACCGCAAGGTCAAGGACTTAGAAAATGTTTTGTTTCAAAAACTTTACACTTCATTATAACTTCTCTTTCGCTCAATGGAATGCTTTAATATTTCATAGGTGTATTTTTAAAAACATCTCACATCATTCTACAGAAACCCATGGTGCTCACTAACCCCAAGGTTATTGCAAGCTCCTTATGTACTACCAAACTGCGCCAGGCAGGACATCTTGCATCTTGTCTATTTATCAGGTAACGTTTTACGCTGCAGAATGAGTAATTATGACACTATTTTCGTTGAAAATAGCGCAGACTTTACACTGACATGATAATTCGGTCACGTCATGTGACACCGCTCGACCAATGAAAGGTTAAGTTATCAATTTGTTGTAACCCGGACATTCGTACTTGACCTGATACAACGTTATGTTATCAGTCAGTACATATTTGGCCCACACAGAGCTTGTTACCTGTAAATGTCTTATTGTGTGTCACATGGTCTGGCCATTTGAGGGAATGGCACGAGCAACAAGCTATGTATTGGCCCAGTACGTACTGACTGATAACATAATGTTGTATCAAGCATTGACCTGATACGAATATCCAGGCTACAACGAATTGAAAACTTGCGTTTCATAGGTCGATGGCGTCAAGCGATGTTACCAAATGACATCCGTGTAATGATACAACGTGAACCATTCGTTCTTTTCAACAAAATCTATTTTATATTTCACCTTCGGCTAGCATAAAACGCTACCTGATAAACAAGACTAGTGTCTGTTGATATCAGGCTCGGCTCGGAAACGGTCAAAATTCCTCGAAAATCCTACACGTTTCCTAGCTTTGTCGGATAAACTTTATTATATCAAAAGACACTAACCAAACTTAATGGTCATGGTCCTTAGGTAGGGGGATTACAAAATTGTTAAAATGACATCATTACGTAATCCAAGATGGCCGCCGTCTAAAAATAGCACAAATTCTTAAAAAATCTTCTTCTCAAGAACCGCCAACCGGATTTCGACAAAACTTGGTAGGAATGATCGATGTACATTGCTCTTTCAAAGTTGTTAAAATGGTGACCCTGGGGTTAAAAATGGGCGTGGCCCTGGGTGGGGTCAAATTGGGGTCAAATTTTATTTTTGACTGAATATGGTAATTTCATATATCAAATTGAAGGTATCAATGAGGCGATCACTCTGGTGCATCTTTTGTCGAAATCTGATTGTTATGTCATCCAAGATGGCCGCCGAAAGGTCGAAAGGTCGTTCTTTTATTAGAGATTTCAAAATTCTTCTTCACATGAACCGCTTGGCCCATGGTAGCCAAACTTAAAAGTTATGGTCCATGGGTGAAGCCTTTTCAGATTTGTTAAAATGGAGGTCATCGCTAATCCAAGATGGCCGCCGTCTAAAAATAGCATAAATTCTTAAAAAATCTTCTTCTCATGAACCGCTAGCCGGATTTCGACGAAACTTGGTAGGAATGATCGATGTACATTGCTCTTTGAAAGTTGTTAAAATGGTGATCCCTGGGTCAAAAATGGGCGTGGCCCGTGGGGTCAAATTGGGGTCAAATTTTATTTTTGACCAAATATGGTCATGTCATATATCAAATTGAAGGTATCAATGAGGCGATCACTCTGGTGCATTTTCTGTCGAAATCGGATTGTTATGTCATCCAAGATGGCCGCCGAAAGGTCAAAAGGTCGTTCTTTTATTAGAGATTTCAAAATTCTTCTTCACATGAACCGCTTGGCCCATGGTAGCCAAACTTAAAATGGGTGAAGCCTTTTCAGATTTGTTAAAATAGAGGTCATCGCTAATCCAAGATGGCCGCCGTCTAAAAATAGCATAAATTCTTAAAAAATCTTCTTCTCATGAACCGCTTGCCGGATTTCGACGAAACTTGGTAGGAATGATCGATGTACAATGCTCTTTCAAAGTTGTTAAAATGGTGACCCCGAGGTCAAAAATGGGCGTGGCCCGTGGGGTCAAATTTATTTTTGACCGAATATGGTCATGTTATTTATCAAATCGAAGGTATCAATGAGGCGATCACTCTGGTACATTTTTTGTACAAATCGGATTGTTATGTCATCCAAGATGGCCACCGAAATGTCAAAAGGTCGTTCTTTTATTAGAGATTTCAAAATTCTTCTTCACATGAACCGCTTGGCCCATGGTAGCCAAACTTAAAAGTTATGGTCCATGGGTGAAGCCTTTTCAGATTTGTTTAAATGGAGGTCATCGCTAATCCAAGATGGCCGCCATCTAAAAATAGCATAAGTTCTTAAAAAATCTTCTTCTCATGAACCGCTAGCCGGATTTCGACGAAACTTGGTAGGAATGATCGATGTACATTGCTCTTTGAAAGTTGTTAAAATGGTGACCCCTGGGGTCAAAAAATGGGGCGTGGCCCGTGGGGTCAAATTGGGGTCAAATTTTATTTTTGACTGAATATGGTCATGTCATATATCAAATTGAAGGTATCAATGAGGCGATCGCTCTGGTGCAATATTTGTCGGAATCGGATGATTATGTCATCCATGATGGCCACCAAAAGGTCCATTTATTCAAGATTTTTAACGTCTTTTTCTCAGGAACCACATGGCCGATGCTGGGTGAAGCATTTTCAGATTTTGTAAAATGAGAGTCATCGCTTAATCCAAAATGACCGCCATCTAAAAATAGCACAATTTTTTTAAAACACATGAACTCAATGTCACATTCTCCTCTGGTGTTCATGGAGTCAGGTGAGCGAATTAGGGCCATCATGGCCCTCTTGTTTTTTTAACTATTGGATTGGTGAAAGCCGGGCTTGACCTATTGAACTTGACCTATTTTTTCCGCGCAGTCGACTTAGCCATTTTCAATGTTAACTTTTCGCGTTTACAATGTTAAGTTTTCGTGTTTAAGTCCATTCTTTGGTACTGTACCACCTAGGACCACTAAACTTTCACACCTTCATAACCAAGGGGTGCCCACCACATACAACTATCCAACATGTGACCATTTTTTTTTTACCTTCACCTATTATTTCTACGTAATTGACATTGTCAACGTTAACTTTTTAACGTACGTATGGTTAAAGTTTTTTGGTTAAAGTTTTTCGTTATACTATATCTCTGCAACTGCTTCGCCCATTACCTTGAAACATCACATGGGTGTTTATCATCATCCATATTTTCATTCTACCCCCCAACCGTGCGGCCCCTGTGTCAAGGTCAAATTGATTTTTGATAATGTTTTTTGGTTAATGTTTTTTCGTGTACTATATCTCTGCAACTGCTTCACCCATTACCTTGATACTTCACATGGGTGTTTATCATTATTGTCGCGCCCGCTTGCGGAAAGCGCGATATAGTCGGCATTTTTGACATACGTCTGTACGTCCGTGTGTCCGGTTACAGTTTTTTGGTTAAAGTTTTTCCATCTACTATATCTCTTTTTTTTGTGTTCATGCCTCGCTTTGCCTCGTTTCTTGTTCATTTTTGCCTTAATTCTTAACAAAAAACCTGTTTGACAGCACATGAGAATCGTCTCCAGTGGAGACGATTCTCATGCGCTGCAAAACAGGTTTTTATCGAGAACTATTAAAAATAAAACATTTCCAGCAGACGACAAAATTTAATTCAGCGTAGTAAGGGCTAGAATTAATATAGAAAGTGCAGATTGTGAAACAGTCTAGTATAGTATACACAGTAAAACCTGTGAATAAAGGCCAGCTTTGGGAAGAGAAAAATATGGCCTTTGTTCACAGGTGGTATTTGTGTACATGTTCATTTATGTAGTAATTGAATAATTGGGAAACAAAAGAGTGGCTGCTGTAGACAGGTAATTGCTATTCGGAAGTGCAGGTATTTCCTGGACTCGTGTTTTCTGCGTCCCTGATGCGCAAAATTGAGCGAGGATGCGCATTGCCAACTAGTAATGCATCCCTGGGACGCGCCACATCTCAGCAGCTCAATTTTGCCTTTTTCGGTATTTTTCTTCAATGCGTAATAAACTTTCAACAGAAAAGCCAAAACACGTTTGTAAAATTTGAGACCCCCAAAAATCAACAGGGACCCTAGTTGCGAAGGTAACTCTTGCAATCCACTCCTGTACCGTCCGTAGGCCTATGGACGGTACGGGAGTAGATTACAAGAGTTGCCGTTCGCAACTACAGGGACCCCATCACAGAAATGTTTGGGGTCCTGGGACTCCCATTTAAAAAATCCTAGGGAAAACCCTGATTTGAATTCCGCATTTGCTATGAAAGTTTTGTTGACTTTCGACATAAAAAATCACAATCTGAGTAAATATATTTTTTATGAACAATCGCACATCTTCTTAGGTGCAAAATCACATGGCTTGTCTCTAACCGGGTTGCAGAAGGGATTTTGTAATAGACATTTTTGGATAAATAACGTGGATGTGGATAAACAACATGGATAAATAACGTGGATGTGGATAAACAACGTGGACAAATGACATGGATAATAAAGGACAAATAAACAATGCGGGTGAATATAACATGGATAAGTGAGACGGATAAATGACATGTAATTTATAAGGATATGTATAAACATGGATAAGCGCCAGAGAAGTACACTCCGAAAATGCCGGGTCCAAGTTGTCAAAGACTTGATTATCGATGATGTCTTCGATTCCATTGAGGGTCAGGAGATATTCACATCAATCATGTTGGAGACCATTAAGGTAATTATGAATCATGCTAAATACATCGCAGGTAGAAGACTCGGACCTGTGATATAACACAAATCCCATTGTCCCACCCACTTTGAGGGAGAAATTTTCAATTTAAGAATAAATTAATTAATTTTTCTTACACTGAATTTAGGCTGTGATAATGTAATAAATTCAGTATAATAATTCTGCCTACTTTTAATCATCAAATATATGCAGTCGCTAGTTTCTATATGAAATAATCCATATACATGTAAGAAAAAAATAAATGATTACTCCCTCAAAGTATGCTTTGCTAGATAAGTATGCTTAATAATTTTGGTGAAATCGGCTACTGGTGTCGTATTATTCACAGTAGGAGACGTAGAGTACAGTAGGGGCCAATAAATTAGTAAAATTCGGAAACACATGCCTTCAATACTATTGGGCCAATAAATGGGTAAAATTCGGCAATACATGCCTTCAATACTATTGGGCCAATAAATGGGTAAAATTTAGCAATACATGCCTTCCATACTATTGGGCCAATAAATGGGTAAAATTCAGCAATACATGCCTTCCATACTATTGGGCCAATAAATGGGTAAAATTCAGCAATACATGCCATACCATTGTGCCAATAAATGGGTAAAATTCAGCAATACATGCCTTCCATACTATTGGGCCAATACATGGGTAAAATTCAGCAACACATGCCTTCACTACTATTGTGTCAATAAATGGGTAAAATTCAGCAATACATGCCATAGTGATACTATTGGGCCAATAAATGGGTAAAATTTGGCAATACATGCATTCCATACTATTGGGCCAATAAATGGGTAAAATTCAGCAACACATGCCTTCCATACTATTGGGACAATAAATGGATACAATTCAGCAATACATGCCTTCAATAATATTGTGCCAATAAATGGGTAAAATTCAGCGATGCATGCCTTCCATACTATTATGCCAATAAATGGGTAAAATTCAGCAATACATGCCTTCCATACTATTGTGCCAATAACTGGGTAAAATTCAGCAATACATGCCTTCCATACTATTGTGCCAATAAATTGGTAAAATTCAGCAATACATGCCTTCCATACTATTATGCCAATAAATGGGTAAAATTCAGCAATACATGCCTTCCATACTATTGTGCCAATAAATGGGTAAAATTCAGCAATACATGCCTTCCATACTATTGGGCCAATAAATGGGTAAAATTCGGCAACACATGCTTTCAATACTATTGGACCAATAAATGGGTAAAAGTTGGCAACACATGCCTTCAATACTATTGGGCCAATAAATGGGTAAAATTCAGCAATACATGCCATACATACTATTGGGCCAATAAATGGGTAAAATTCAGCAATACATGCCTTCCATACTATTGGAACCAAAAAATAAATGGGTTAAAAGTTGGCAACACATGCCTTCCATACTATTGTGCCAATAAATGGGTAAAATTCAGCAATACATGCCTCCTTATACTATTGTGCCAATAAATGGGTAAAAATTCGGCAATACATGCCTTCCATACTATTGGACCAAAATAAATGGGTAAAATTCGGCAACACAAGCCTTCCATACTATTGGCCAATAAAATGGGTAAAATTCTGCAAAATACATTGCCTTCCATATATTGGACCAATACATGGGTTAATAATTCGGCAACACATGCCTTCAATACTATTGTGCCAATAAATGGGTAAAATTCAGCAATACATGCCATACTATTGGGCCAATAAATGGGTAAAATTCGGCAACACATGCCTTCCATACTATTGGGCCAATAAATGGATAAAATTCAGCAATACATGCCTTCAATACTATTGTGCCAATAAATGGGTAAAATTCAGCGATACATGCCTTCCATACTATTGGGCCAAATAAAATGGGTAAAATTCAGCAAACAAGTCTTCCATACTATTGTGACAATAATGGGTAAAATTCAGCAATACATGCCTTCCATACTATTGGGCCAATAAATGGGTAAAATTCAGCAAACATGTCTTCCATACTATTGTGCCAATAAATGGGTAAAATTCAGCAATACATGCCTTCCATACTATTGGGCCAATAAATGGGTAAAAATTCGGCAACACATGCCTTCAAAATTACTATTGTGCTAATAAATGGGTAAAAATTGTTCACAATACATGCCATACTATTTAGTCCAATAAATGGGTACAATTTGGCAATACATGCCTTCCATACTATTGGACCAAATTAAATGGTAAAATCGGCAACACATGCCTTCAATACTATTGGGCAATAAATGGGGTAAATTCAGTAAAATACATCTTCCCATACTATTGGACCTATAAATTGGTAAAATTCGGGCAAACACCTTCCATACTAATGGACCAATAAATGGGTAAAATTCAGCAATACATGGCCCCCTGCAGGCACCGGGGGGTGGGATCAACTGATCCTGAGAATAGTGCTGCAGTAGCCATTTGCTTGTCGTAAAAGGCGACTAAACAAAATGGCTTAACGATTGGGTTCATACTTTCCGGAACCCACTATACCGGATTTGGCCCTCATGTACATTTTTGGCTTTCTTGTATGTGAGAGTTGAGTCAGGCTATGCCCATATATAAAAGTAAGATAGTGCTTAATCCTATTACTTTTAGGGGATGGGATAAATGATGCTGGTGTGGCGAGGGCCTGGCACCAGATCGGTTGTTCTAATTTCAGGACTGAATATATATTTTGATTGTAAATATTGAGTTCTGAAGTTGGGATTTACCCCCCTCGGACAGGTGGATACGGGACACGACCCCGTTGACCCGTCTGCGTGTAGACTCCCTGAGGCTTGTACCTCTATGTCAGAAAATCGGACGTTAAACCCTATTCACTCACTCAGCAATACATGGGTAAAATTCAGCAATACATGCCATACTATTGGGTCAATAAATGGGTAAAATTTGGCAATACATGCATTCCATACTATTGGGCCAATAAATGGGTGAAATTCAGCAATATGCCTTCAATACTACTGGGCCAATAAATGGGTAAAATTCAGCAATACATGCCATACTATTAGGCCAATAAATGGGTAAAATTTGGCAATACATGCATTCCATACTATTGAACCAATAAATGGGTAAAATTCGGCAACACATGCCTTCAATACTATTGGGCCAATAAATGGGTAAAATTCAGCAATACATGCCTTCCATACTTATTGGACCTATAAATGGGTAAAATTTGGCAACACCTTCCATACTATTGGACCAATAAATAGGTAAAATTTGGCAACGCCTTCCATACTATTGGACCAATAAATGGGTAAAATTCAGCAATATATGCCTTCCATACTATTGGGCCAATAAATGGGTAAAATTCGGCAAACATATCTTCCATACTATTGTGCCAATAAATGGGTAAAATTCAGCAATACATGCCTTCCATACTATTGGGCCAATAAATGGGTAAAATTCGGCAACACATGCCTTCAATACTATTGTGCTAATAAATGGGTAAAATTCAGCAATACATGCCATACTATTAGGCCAATAAATGGGTACAATTTGGCAATACATGCATTCCATACTATTGGACCAATAAATGGGTAAAATTCGGCAACACATGCCTTCAATACTATTGGGCCAATAAATGGGTAAATTCAGTAATACATGCCTTCCATACTATTGGACCTATAAATTGGTAAAATTCGGCAACACCTTCCATACTATTGGACCAATAAATGGGTAAAATTCAGCAATACATGGCCCCGTGCAGGCACCGGGGCGGGATCAACTGATCCTGAGAATAGTGCTGCAGTAGCCATTGCTTGTCGTAAAAGGCGACTAAACTGGCTTAACGATTGGGTTCATACTTTCCGGAACCCACTATACCGGATTTGGCCCTCATGTACATTTTTGGCTTTCTTGTATGTGAGAGTTGAGTCAGGCTATGCCCCATATATAAAAGTAAGATAGTGCTAATCCTATTACTTTTAGGGGATGGGATAAATGATGCTGGTGTGGCGAGGGCCTGGCACCAGATCAGGTTGTTCTAATTTCAGGACTGAATATATATTTTGATTGTAAATATTGAGTTCTGAAGTTGGGATTTACCCCCCTCGGACAGGTGGATACGGGACACGACCCCGTTGACCGTCTGCGTGTAGACTCCCTGAGGCTTGTACCTCTATGTCAGAAAATCAGACGTTAAACCCTATTCACTCACTCAGCAATACATGGGTAAAATTCAGCAATACATGCCATACTATTGGGTCAATAAATGGGTAAAATTTGGCAATACATGCATTCCATACTATTGGGCCAATAAATGGGTGAAATTCAGCAATACATGCCTTCAATACTACTGGGCCAATAAATGGGTAAAATTCAGCAATACATGCCATACTATTAGGCCAATAAATGGGTAAAATTTGGCAATACATGCATTCCATACTATTGAACCAATAAATGGGTAAAATTCGGCAACACATGCCTTCAATACTATTGGGCCAATAAATGGGTAAAATTCAGCAATACATGTCTTCCATACTTATTGGACCTATAAATGGGTAAAATTCGGCAACACCTTCCATACTATTGGACCAATAAATAGGTAAAATTTGGCAACGCCTTCCATACTATTGGACCAATAAATGGGTAAAATTCAGCAATATATGCCTTCCATACTATTGGGCCAATAAATGGGTAAAATTCGGCAACACATGCCTTCAATACTATTGTGTCGATAAATGGGTAAAATTCAGCAATACATGCCATACTATTGGGCCAATAAATGCGTAAAATTTGGCAATACATGCATTCCATACTATTGGGCCAATAAATGGGTAAAATTAGGCAACACATGCCTTCAATACTATTGGGCCAATAAATGGGTAAAATTCAGCAATACATGCCTTCCATACTATTGTGCCAATAAATGGGTAAAATTCAGCAATACATGCCTTCCATACTATTGTTCCAATAAATGGGTAAAATTTGGCAATACATGCCTTCCATACTATTGTGCCAATAAATGGGTAAAATTTGGCAACACATGCCTTCCATACTATTGTGCCAATAAATGGGTAAAATTCGGCAACACAAGCCTTCAATACTATTGGGCCAATAAATGTAAAATTCGGCAATACATGCCATACATACTATTGTGCCAATAAATGGGTAAAATTCATCAATACATGCCATACTATTAGGCCAATAAATGGGTAAAATTCAGCAACACATGCCTTCAATACTATTGGGCCAATAAATGGGTAAAATTCAGCAACACATGCCTTCAATACTATTGGGCCAATAAATGGGTAAAATTCAGCAATACATGCCTTCCATACTATTAGGCCAATAAATGGGTAAAATTCAGCAACACATGCCTTCAATACTATTGGGCCAATAAATGGGTAAAATTCAGCAACACATGCCTTCAATACTAGTGGGCCAATAAATGGGTAAAATTCACAACACATGCCTTTATACAGTGAAGCCTCTCTAAACCGGACACCCTATCAGAGCTTCAGATAAGGTGTGTATTGGTGTATTTACACACTTATTTTAGCAGAATACGCATTGATTATCAAAAGTGGGAGTACAAATACTCACAGCAATGTGAAAATCTGCATTGATTTTCAAATTGAGTAGTGCACTTACTGTAATACATTTGAAAATTTACTTAGCTGAACTGCAAAAAGCAAACAGTGTTTGCTTTTTGCAGCTGAAAAAAGTGAATTTATCAATTTGTTTTATTTTTCATCATTTGTTCCCTATTTAATATGGAAGAAAATCAATAATACATTTGTAAAAGTTAAATACGCATTGAATTTGAAATCTGGCGGTATACTCTTTAGATACACAACTTATCTGGAGCTCTGCCCTGTAAATCGCTTTATTGGTAATTTTGTGGGTTGATTTGTTATTTATCTCTGTTGGTAATTTCTGTTTGTGAGTGCAAAGCAAGCTCCAGATAAGGAATTAGTAATTGAGTATTGTCACTCCATCATTTCTGAAGCAATTGGGTATTTCAAAAATGTAATTGGGTAAACTAAAATCACACTACCGTTTATACATCAACAGACAGCAATTATTGAATAGTTTTCTTCTAAATGAAACAAGTCTTGGCATATACCAAATACCAAAATGTGTTTTCATGGAAAAATAAGAAAATATGCTATATTTGTGATCTGTTTATTGTTTTCTGTAGCATGATACAGATACCACAAATTTTTCATTGCTTTTTGATACTCATTACTTCTGATTTCAATTGGGTTTTTGGCAATTTTAATTGGGTATTTACGCAAAATACGCACCTTATCTGCAGCTCTGTACCTCTGTTGGTAATTTCTGTTTGTGAGTGCAAAGCATGACAACATGCCTGACCTCCCAGAGTGTCAGTTTAGAGAGGTTCCACTGTATCTGGAGCTCTGAGTGAATCAGTCTTTTGTGTGTCCATGATTAACAGACCACCAGACTGACAACCTAGTTTTGCCCATTTATTGGAAATTTGATTGGTTAAAGTTGTTGGTCAAGTTTTTAGCTCACCTGCACGAAGTGCAAAAGAGCTTATGGCATACCCCCGGCGTCGTCAGCGTCGGCGTCCACAAACTTAACGTTGGGGTAAATGTCTTACACATGTATAAACCTTCTGTTTCCTTTCATGGAACACCTTGATATTATCATACATGCATTCCTCAGATGACCCTCTATCATCTATCAAATCCACGACCCATCACCCAACCCTTACCCCAAGGTCAAGGTCACAAACTTAGCATGTTCATAAACTTAACGTTGGGGTAAATGTTGTGTAACATCTGTTTCTTTACAGGGAACGCTTTGATATTTCATACATGCATTCATCTGTTGATCCTCTATTGTGATACAGCAAATACATGATTCACCCCTTTCCCCAAGGTCAAGGTCATAAACTTTGCACATTCATACATGCATTCCTCATGTGAATAGCTATCATGCTGTAGAAAATCACCAACTTAGTGCGTTCATAAACTTAACGTTGGGTTAAATTTTGTATAACTTCTGTTTTCAGAGAGCGCATTGATATTTCATACATGCATTCATCTTAATATGCTATATCATGCTATAGCAAATCCACGACCCACCTTCCACCACTGACCCCAATGTCAAGGTCCACCGCACACCCCTTAACCCAAGGTCAAGTTATATAATATTCATGTACATGTATTTATACGCCCGTTTGAAAAAACGGGACGTATTATGTATTCATCTTGTACGGGTAGGTGGGCGGGATGGCGGTCGCAGCTTGTCCACGCATTAACAAGAGTTATGCTTGATGGATTTGAACCAAATTCGGTATACATGTGTATCACGGCAAGATGAAGAAGCCTATTGATTTTCAAAAATTTCTGAATACTTATCTCCCCTTGGCGGCCATTTTTATTTTTCGCATTCTGTATCCTTGTACACGCGATAACTCAAGTTCTACTTCACCGCTCGTAACCAAATTTGGTATACATTTGTACATGTTTATCACGGCAAGACAAAGAACCTTATTTATTTTCAAAAATTTCTGATGACTTATCTCCGCTTGGCGGCCATTTTTATTTTTTGCACTATGTATCCTTGTCCACGCGATAACTGAAGTTCTACTTCACCGTTCACCGATCGTAACCAAATTCGGTATACATGTTTATCACGGCAAGATGAAGAAGCACGCGATAACTGAAGTTCTACTTCACCGATCGTAACCAAATTCGGTATACATGTTTATCACAGCAAGATGAAGAAGCCTATTTATTTTCAAAAAATTCCAATTACTTATCTCCCCTTGGCGGCTATTTTTGTCTCGCCCTCGAAGCGGAAAGCGAAAGCGAGTCGGCGTTGGTGTCGTCGGTGTCGGCGTCATCATTCAATGTTAAGTTTTCGTGTTACGGTCATTACTTCAACACCTTATCAGCTACAGTCATCAAACATTATACATACATGTACCTTTACTATGATATGTAGATGAATATAGGACTATTAAATAAAATTACGGGCTCCAGGGTCAAGGTCAAACTCTATTTCTTTCTATGCTACAAACTGAACATTAATGCATGAAGACCCGTTTTCTCGTGCGCTCTGTACACCTTACCTGTAGAGAGGACAATAGCCTTCTCCAGTTGAACACTTGTGCATGTGCAGGCATGTGCAAATTTCCACATTGACCACTAAATGTCCAGCTAAATTATTACAGGTAATTTATACAGGTAAATTAATATACCTGGGTATTACATTTCCGTAAACTGTGTTGACAATATTGTGGCAATATGTGGACCTGTGCAGATATGATATGTAGATAAATATAGAACTATTATAAAAATTCTGGGCTCCAGTAGCGAGCATTATTTTTTTGTTAATTTTTTAAACTTTTTTTTTTAAACTTTTTTTTTTTAAACTTTTTTTTCCATTTTTAGCCAGATGTTTTTGAAAAAAAAAGCATTTTAAACTTTTTTTGTTTAAACTTTTTTTCAATTTTTAGCCAGTTTTTTTTGGGGAAAAAATCAAGGCTATTGGATTGGTGAAAGCCAGGCGGGCGGGCGGCGTCCATAATCAATGTTAAGTTTTCGTGTTTGAGTCCATTTCTTTGTTACTGTAACACATAGGACCAACAAACTTTCACAGCTTCATAACCAAGTGGTGCCCACCACATATCACTATCCAACATGTTACCTTTTTTTGAACTTGACCCATTTTTTCCGCGCAGTCAATGTTAAGTTTTCGCGTTTACAATGTTATGTTTTCGTGTTTAAGTCCATTTCTTTGGTACTGTACCACCTAGGACCACCAAACTTTCACAGCTTCATAACCAAGGGGTGCCAACCACATATCACTATCCAACATGTTACTTTTTTTTTGAACTTGACCCATTTTTTCCGCGCAGTCGACTTAGCCATTTTCAATGTTAAGTTTTCGCGTTTACAATGTTAAGTTTTCGTGTTTAAGTCCATTTCTTTGGTACTGTACCACCTAGGACCACCAAACTTTCACAGCTTCATAACCAAGGGGTGCCCACCACATACAACTATCAAACATGTGACCAATTTTTAGCTCACCTGAGCGAAGCTCAGGTGAGCTATTGTTACCGCAATGTGTCCGTCGTCGTCGTCGTCGTCGTCGTCCGTGAACATTTTCAAACGTCTTCTCCTCGGTAACCATTGGGCCTATGGTCACCAAACTTCATGGTCATGGTCCTTAGGTAGGGGATTACAAAATTGTTAAAATGACGTCATTACGTAATCCAAGATGGCCGCTGTCTAAAAATAGCACAAATTCTTAAAAAAAATCTTCTTCTCAAGAACCGCCAACCGGATTTCGACAAAACTTGGTAGGAATGATCGATGTACATTGCTCTTTCAAAGTTGTTAAAATGGTGACCCTGGGGTTAAAAATGGGCGTGGCCCGTGGGGTCAAATTGGGGTCAAATTTTATTTTTGACTGAATATGGTCATTTCATATATCAAATTGAAGGTATCAATGAGGCGATCACTCTGGTGCATTTTTTGTCGAAATCGGATTGTTATGTCATCCAAGATGGCCGCCGAAAGGTCAAAAGGTCGTTCTTTTATTAGAGATTTCAAAATTCTTCTTCACATGAACCGCTTGGCCCATGGTAGCCAAACTTAAAAGTTATGGTCCATGGGTGAAGCCTTTTCAGATTTGTTAAAATGGAGGTCATCGCTAATCCAAGATGGCCGCCGTCTAAAAATAGCATAAATTCTTAAAAAATCTTCTTCTCATGAACCGCTTGCCGGATTTCGACGAAATTTGGTAGGAATGATCGATGTACATTGCTCTTTCAAAGTTGTTAAAATGGTGACCCCAGGGGGGGGTTAAAAATGGGCGTGGCCCGTGGGGTCAAATTGAGGTCAAATTTTATTTTTGACCAAATATGGTCATGTCATATATCAAATTGAAGGTATCAATGAGGCGATCACTCTGGTGCATTTTCTGTCGAAATCGGATTGTTATGTCATCCAAGATGGCCGCCAAAAGGTCAAAAGGTCGTTCTTTTATTAGAGATTTCAAAATTCTTCTTCACATGAACCGCTTGGCCCATGGTAGCCAAACTTAAAAGTTATGGTCCATGTGTGAAGCCTTTTCATATTTGTTAACATAGAGGTCATCGCTAATCCAAGATGGCCGCCGTCTAAAAATAGCATAAATTCTTAAAAAATCTTCTTCTCATGAACCGCCGGCCGGATTTCGACGAAACTTGGTAGGAATGATCGATGTACAATGCTCTTTCAAAGTTGTTAAAATGGTGACCCCGAGGTCACAAGTGGGCGTGGCCTGTGGGGTCAAATTGGCGTAAAATTTTATTTTTGACCGAATAGGGTCATGTTATATATCAAATCGAAGGTATCACTCTGGTACATTTTTTGTCGAAATCGGATTGTTATGTCATCCAAGCTGGCCGCCGAAATGTCAAAATGTCTTTCTTTTATTAGAGATTTCAAAATTCTTCTTCACATGAACCGCTTGGCCCATGGTAGCCAAACTTAAAAGTTATGGTCCATGGGTGAAGCCTTTTCAGATTTGTTAAAATGTAGGTCATCGCTAATCCAAGATGGCCGCCGTCTAAAAATAGCATAAATTCTTAAAAAATCTTCTTCTCATGAACCGCTGGCCGGATTTCGAATAAACTTGGCAGAAATGATCGATTTCCAATGCTCTTTCAAAGTTGTGAAAATGGTGACCCCGGGGTCAAAAATGGGCGTGGCCCGTGGGGTCAAATTGGGGTCAAATTTTATTTTTGACAGAATAATATGCTCATGTCATATATCAAATTGAAGGTATCGATGAGGTGATTGCTCTATTGCAAGATTTGTCGGAATCGGATGATTATAACATCCATGATGGCCACCAAAAGGTCCATTTATTCAAGATTTTGAACGTCTTTTTCTCCGGAACCACATGGCCGGCCAAACTTCATAAGAAGTTAAGATCCTTGGGTGAAGCATTTTCAGATTTGGTAAAATGAGAGTCATCGCTTAATCCAAGATGACCGCCATCTAAAAATAGCACAATTTTTTTTAAAACACAAACTCAATGTCACATTCTCCTCTGGTGTTCATGGAGTCAGGTGAGCGAATTAGGGCCATCATGGCCCTCTTGTTTTAGTGTCCATGCCTCGCCCCAAGGCGCGACATGCAGGCTACGGCCATCTAGTCTACAAAAAGTGGGTATAATTATGTTATCCAAGTGTCTATGCTTGGAAAAAACCTGGCCTTCGTGGCTTTGCCTCGTTTCTTGTTGTCTAGTAGCATAAGGTCGTAAGTGCTATATACCGACTATTATCATATACTAAAACAATTATTGACTAGTGAGCCATAGAATATAATGTGATATTCTATGGCTCACTAGTCAATAATTGTATAATATGTTCGGGCCAGTGAAAATAGCTTTCTGGCCCATGCTCGAGGTCGAGGCGGCGGGACAAGTCGACACATTTGATTCCGCGGAATTCTGTTATTTTTCACACTCTGTATCCTTGTCCACGCAATAACTCAAGTTCTACTTACCGATCGTAACCAAATTCGGTATACATGTTTATCACGGCAAGATGAAGAATGAAGAAACCTATTTATTTTCAAAATTTCCAATTAATTATCTCCCCTTGGCGGACATATTTATTTTTCTCACTCTGTATCCTGGTTCACGCAATAACTCAAGTTCTACTTCACCGATCGTAAACAAATTTGGTATACATGTTTATCATGGCAAGACAAAGAAGCCTATTGATTATGAAAGATTTCCAATGACTTATCTCCCCTTGGCGGCCATTTTTATATTTCGCACTCTGTATCCTTGTCCACGCAATAACTCAAGTTCTACTTCACCGATCATAAACAAATTTGGTGTACATGTTTATCACGGCAAGACGAAGAAGCCTATTTATTTTTACAGATCGTGACCAAATTCAATATACATGTTTATCACGGCAAGAAACCTATTAATTGTCAGTGAGTTATCTCCCCTTGTTAACTGGCCTTGCCTCGACGGGCGTATATTGTGACCTTCGGCACTCTTGTTTATACAACTGTGCCAAGTTTGAGTGAAGGCTGCCAACAGGCGAGCTTCGTTGTCTTCTGACAACTCTGGTTATATTCAATACTAGACTACAGTCAACATGCTTGCTTGCACATTATCCTGACCCAGTGGTGCATGTATGTATCGCAACCAAGTGCCAAACTTTCAAGTGACCTTGACCTACTTTTTCCCATTAGTAATTTTCCTTTGTTAAATGTCTTATCTTCAGTACTATTGTAGGCATTCAGCCACCATGCTTGCACATTATCATGGCCCAGTGGTATGTACCACAAATCAACCCACTGCCAAACCTGCTAGTGACCTTGACCTACTTTTGCCTGTTTACTTGGCAATTTTCCTCGGTTAAAGTTTTTGGTCAAGTTTTTATCTTCAATACTAATCGGCATACAGCCACCATACTTGCACACAGAGCTCCAGATAAGGAATTAGTACTTGGGTATTGTCACTCCATCATGTCTTCAGCAATTGGGTATTTCAAAATTTTAATTAGGTAAAATAAAATCACACTACAGTCTACACATCAACAGACAGCAATTGTTGAATAGTTTGCTTCGAAATGAAAACAAGTCTTGGCATTTCATTAGAATTGTCTCCTTGGAGACAATTCTAATGAAATACCAAGATGTGTTTTCATGGAAAATAAGAAAAATGTGTTATATTTATGGTATGGTTATTGTTTTCTGTATCATGATAAAGGTACCACAAATTTGTTATTGTTTTTTGATACTCGCTACTTCTGATTTCAATCGAGTTTTTGTCAATTTTAATTGGGTATTTACGCAAATACGCAGCTTATCGTACGTATCACAACCCATTGCCAAGCTAGATAAGTATTTGAGAGCAATTTTGCTGAAAGTAGGCTACTGATCAATTACTTTTGCACTTTGCGATGTTGATGCAATCCATTACCAGGGATTCCGCTGGGGAAAATAAAAAAATTGCCACTTCAAAAAAACAAAAAACAAAATATAATCGTAAATTTAAAAAATAATAATCGAAAATTGTAATTTTTTATCGCCAACTGTATATTTTTATCGCCAATGCGAAGTGGCGATCGCCATGCGGAATCCCGCATTACTGGGGGCCCGTTTCACTAAACTTTGTACGACTAAGAAGTTTGTAAATGTCAAATTAAATTTGTTAACAACATTTACACTTACAACCGATTCTGGCAAATCTTCTGTGGATGTGTTCATAGTTAATGATGTTTACACGTAGGTGGAAAATGCTAGCATTAGTGACTCACGTTTTTATGCGATCGAGTTTTAGTTTATCATTTGAAGTTTAGTGAAACGGACCCGGCGGCCCGGGGTATGCTATGTTTTTCAGAGTGAGACTTCACGACCAGAAAAGGTGAGGAAGTTCTTGGATCACCTGCCACGAAGAGGTCCAAAGGCCTTTGACAAGTTCATCTATTGTCTTCAACAGACGGAGCACAATTCATTGGCTAACGCTCTGCTACAGGTAAATTTTTCTGAGTAGTTTTCTTACTTCACTTCGAAAGTATATGTTGTTACCACTCATCTGAACCGTCTCGTCGAGATGGTTCAAATGAGTGGTCACACTCTATACTTTAGATGTAAAATGAGGTCCATATGAAACAAACAAGTTTTAAAGGTTCGCTAGCCTTTGACAAGTTCATCCACATAGTAGACAAAAATAAAATTAGTTTTTCGCAATTTTTCTTACTTCTTCGTCAAAGTATATGTTGTTACCACTCATTTGAACCGTCTCAATGAGACGATTCAAATGAGTGGTCACAATATACACTTCCATGCATAAATGAATGAAATAAAAAACATTCTGAAGAAAAAACAAATCTCTACAGCATGGAAAGGGTTCATAATGGATTCTGTAAGATATTCATATCCTTCCATCTTCAGAAATGATGGAGTGAAAATACTCAATTACTAACTCCTTATCTGGAGCCCTGCTTGTGTCAAAGCGATGTTTGTGGGGGTATTATGATCACTCCTGTGATAGCTCCAGAATGAGGCCTCATTATTTGTGAATAATTAATGATTACAGGTACATGCCCACTCAAACTGTTCTTTATATCGGAGACATCATCCAAGACATTTTCTGGGAAAATAAACATTCATTCACCATTACCCCACATATTGATTGGCATTATTATACATTTAATATCAGACGGAACTTTCCACACTGATATCAGGGGCGATAACCGTGTTTCCTGAAAATGTTAACGGACATTACTATTTATACTCTGTATTTATTTGTAGATGTGCAATTATCATACTTTATAATCTGTCAAAAATATTATTTTTTCAGGTGACACATTTAATTAGTATAAATAATTAAAAGATGCCATGCCTCATTTGCATATGAAAATTGCCTGATACCAACGCGCGTCACTATCAGTAAAATAAATATTACTAAATGATTATATCTGTATAGCGGCCACTCGTAATCTTTAGAATTGGTGGAATAGTGACACAATTATACATTTATTTACTTCCTATACAGAACATGTTGTGCCCATTGAGTTGGCATGTACCTTTAATGGAATAATGCATTGTAATGCATACAGCGCTCCAGTTAAGGTGCGTAATTTGGAGGTAAATTTCTTATTTCTCCATCAAAAATGGCAAGTTGGGAGTGCTTTAGAATCGTCTCAATGAGACGATTCTAAAGGACTCCCAACTTGCCATTTTTGATGAAGAAATAACAAAATTTCACCCCAAGTTGGTCAAATTACGCACCTTAACTGGAGCTCTGGTATATCAGCTCTCTTGATTGCATACGTGTAGGAATACAGTGACCAATGTGGTATTACCCAGCCCATGGAATCAGCTGGTGGGGTCATGCCATCCAATCGGGAGGGATTAATTAATGAGGTGGCGGGGCCTCGAAGACAGACAACCAATCAGGAGGCAGTAATTAATGAGGTGGCGGGGCCTAGAAGACAGACATACGATCAAGAAGAGGGAGATACTGAGATGATAGAAGTATATCGACAAGAACAGTCCTCTGGTATGACCTTGAAGCATTGACCCTTTCAGCGTTTGAAAGCTTCCCTTTTTTATGCTCGTTTGAAAAGTGGGACATAATAATGGTATAGCGCTGTGTAATTTGCGTTAATGTTTAGGTACCTATTGTTTATCATGATCATTTCATAGCCAATTCATGAGGCCTACTTGCCCAAGGTCAAGGTCAAATTACTTAGAAATTTGTGTTAAAGTTTTGGCAAAATTTGTCTCTGTTACTGCATATCAGATTCATTTGGAACTTCATATACATATAATTCCAGCACAAAAATATTTACACAATTCGATTGTCTGTCCATAATTTATATCCCAGTAAACTCCCACGCTTTCACAGAACTTCTTGATATTTCACACATGCATTCGTTTGGTGGTTCCTCTAAGGGGGTGTTTTTCTTCTCAAATATATGAAAATTACTTGCAAAAAGTGCAGATCCTGATGAGACGGCTCGTCACGAGCCGGCTCATCGGGATCTACACTGTTTGCCGATACCACTATTCAGGCCTGTGGTGTTGAAAGGGTTAATGGTGGACACAGACTTGGTTATCAGCACCAGTGTCAACTAGGGCTCCGTATTTTTGTTTATCCTTGTGAGAAATCCATGACACACTAATCCCAAGGTCAAGGTCACAGACGTAGTGCGTTCTCAACTTAACATAGTTGGTAATTATACCCACTTTTTTGGGGAAAAAAAATGGGTATATTGTTTTCGTCACGGGTGTCCGTCCGTCCGTACGTCCGTACGTCCGTCGCGTTTCTTGTAACTCGAAAAACTTTTTCACCTTCATACCTACTCGCCTGATATTTGGTATGTAGCTTCGTTATCATGTGCAGATGCGCAAAGTGAATTCGGATTTTTTATCCGACCCTTCATCATGGATTATCTCCCCCTTTCGGACTCAGAATTTCCCATTTTTTCCTTGTAACTCGAAAAACAAATTTTTCACCTTCATACCTACGCGCCTCATATTTGCTATGTAGCTTCGTTATCATGTGCAGATGCGCAAAGTGAATTCGGATTTTTGATCCGACCCTCCATCATGGATTATCTCCCCCTTTCGGACTCAGAATTTCCCATTTTTTCCTTGTAACTCGAAAAACTTTTTCACCTTTATACCTACGCGCCTCATATTTGCTATGTAGCTTCGTTATCATGTGCAGATGCGCAAAGTGAATTCGGATTTTGATCCGACCCTCCATCATGGATTATCTCCCCCTTTCGGACTCAGAATTTCCCATTTTTTCCTTGTAACTCGAAAAACTTTTTCACCTTCATACCTACGCGCCTCATATTTGCTATGTAGCTTCGTTATCATGTGCACATGCGCAAAGTGAATTCCCATTTTTGATCCGACCCTCCATCATCGATTACCTCCCCCTTTCCGACTCAGAATTTCCCATTTTTTCCTTGTAACTCGAAAAACTTTTTCACCTTAATACCTACGCGTCTGATATTTGGTTCGTAGCTTCGTTTTGATGTGCTGATGCGCAAAGTGAATTCGGATTTTTATCCGACCCTCCATCATGGATTACCTCCCCCTTTCGGACTTAGCATTTGGGGAAAGTGGGTATATTGCGATGGCGCGCCATCGACTTTTTCTAGTTTCTGTTTACTTTCAGAAAACATCTTTCGATTTTTGGCCAGGTTTTTTTTTTCTTTTGTGAAAAGAAAATCATTTGACCTTTACCTAATATTTCTACAGCATTTACATAGTCATTTCCACCCCACCCACCTGGTCTTGTACTGTACAATTTAATGTTGTAATGCCACCTGTTAAACATCATTAAATAAATAAATTAAATACCGGTAACACACTGCTTATCTGGAGCTCTGGATTTATCTCCAGTAGCCTAGCGGTACTTCAACATTGCAAAGTATACTTATCTAGCAAAGTATACTTTTGAGGGAGTAATCATTTATTTTTCACGAAATGCATTATTTCATATAGAACTAACGACTGCATATATTTGATGTCAGATTAAAAGTATGCAGAATTATTATACCGAATTTATTACATTATCACAGCCAAAAATGGCTGTGATAATGTAATAAATCAGTATAAATAAAAATTAATAATAAATTTATCCTTAAATTGAAAATTTCTCCCTCAAAGTGTAGTTAGCAAGAAAAGTATACTTTGCAATTTTGGTGAAATCGGCTACAGGAATGGAAGCTGCGAGTGGCGAAAGCATATACCATGCAGCTGTTCAAGAGAGCGCTACGCCACCAAGCGGCCACCATGCAGTGGCGTCGGCAACAGCTTTCAGACATGGATACACGGGCAACCATTCTGAGGTAATAATTGGTGCACAGGCTGATCTGGATCTCCACTGGTCGCAAAATCCATAAGCACCATTTCTTCAGCCACATTTACGGATAATATGATTTTGTACCTAAGAAAGTGTGCAATTTTTATATGCCCCCGCTATCGAATCGTGAGGGGAGCATATAACGTTACTGGCATCCTGGGGCCCGTTTCACTAAGCTTCGTACGACTAAAATATTTGTAAGTGCAAATTTAGAATGGTCTGGAAATTTTAATTGATGAATTTACATTTATTGAGCATAGGCCGCATATGAAGCCTATGCTCAATAAATGTAAATCCAATAATTGTTTACAAGAATACAGTGTTACAGGTACATGCCCACGTGCCAGGTTAGAATACAGAGAGGCATATGTTTTTCGTCCATTCGTTACATATTGCGTTGTTCGGGTAAAATAAACATTCTTTAACCATTTCCCGACAATATAATTGGCATTATTATACTTTGTATATCAAACATTAATTTCCACACTGATATCAGGGGCGATAACTGTGTTTCCTTAAAATGTTGGCTGACATTACTATTTATTCTCTGTATTTATACCCCCACAAACAAAGTTTGAGGGGGTATATAGGAGTCAGCTTGTCGGTCGGTCGGTCGGTCGGTCTGTTGGAAATTCCCTTCCGCTCTATATTTTCTAGACCCATGCATGGATTATCAAATGGCTTGGCACAAATGTTTCTCATGATGAGAAGGTGTGTCGCGATCAATAACCACGCACCTACGTCCAAGGTCAAGGTCACAGTTGAAGCTCAAAGGTCAAACCTATTGAAATTCCCTTCCGCTCTATATCTTCTACACCGATGCATGGATTATCAAATGCCTTGGCACAAATGTTTCTCAGGATGAGAAGGTGTGTCGCAATCAATAACCACGCACCTACGTCCAAGGTCAAGGTCACAGTTGAAGGTCAAAGGTCAAACCTATTGCAGGCGGCAGACAGATAAACTGCATAATTTGTGTACACAACTCCTCTGAAACCGTTCAGTGGATTGATCTGAAACTATACAGACTTTTTATGCCGAACAAATATTATTTTTTTTTAAATATCATCCTTTTAGCTTACACATTTTTTCTACACTTCTCTTTACAAATTATCTTTTACATCAATCAAGGATACCAATTTTTTTTCCCTTCTGTTCTTTGTCAACATGGCACCATGACCACCTCCTCGAGCATAGCTCGACAATGAAATCTCATTTTCATCCACGTACGCAGGTAAAAGGTCAATGTCACACATCTCTAAGGCCAGCATTAAATAATGATCATGAAATGTTTATTAAAACCTACAAAACTCTTCTAATGTTAAGCTAGTTGTAAGTGCAACTCTTTGAGGGGGTATTATGATCACTCCTGTGATAGTTATTCTAGTTATATTTTGATGTGCAATGGTCATACTTTATAACTTGTCGAAAATATTATTTGTTCAGGTGACGCATTACTAAATGATTATATCTGTATAGCGGGCACTCGTAATTTTTAGAACTGGTGGAAGAGTGACACAAGTATACACTTATTTAATTCCTATAAAGAACAGTTTGTGCCTACTGAGTGGGCATGTACCTTTAATGTGAAATTTACAGACTGTCATAATTCTGCACTTACGAACATTTTAGTCGTACTTTGTTTAGTAAAATGGCCCCCGTCACAAACTTAATGCTTGGGTAGAATTCTTATACTTTGTAGCTGCTTCATATTTCATTCATGCATTCCTCTGATGGTCCTCTGTACATGTAACTCTGTGACAAAACCACGATCCTCCGGCCTTTTACGTTTTTAAAAGTGACTTTTTCTGCTAGCACAGGCATTCATTTGTGAACAAGCCACATTACTAGTTCATGAAAAATATTCACAGAAACTGTCATAGCCAAAAGTTGACAAAATTTTGATAGCAAATTTTCCGAACTTTCGGCTTTCATCATTGACGGAAACCATCATCGATTTTGTAGATGTTTTTCATGAGATATGCAGAGCTCCGGTTAAGGTGCGTAATTTGATCAACTTTGGGGAGACTTTCGTTATTTCTTTGCCAAAAATGGCAAGTTGGGATTGCTTTAGAATCGTCTCATCAAGACGATTCTAAAGCAATCCCAACTTGCCATTTTTCGTGAAGAAATAAGAAAAATACCCGGAATAATTGGTCCAATTACGCACCTTAACTGGAGCTCTGGATATGGCACATCTTGTTACATACAAAATCGTGGTTGATCGGGAGCACACGACAGGTAATTCAACGATCACGGTTCATCCTTACAGGAATTCCGACTGGAAACCTGGTTTGGCCCTCACATACGTCTTTGACATTTTGTATGTGACAGTTGAATCTGGTTATACCCCTTATATGAGTATTACGATTATTCGTAATCCTATTTTAGGGGAAAGGGCCAAGTTACTTTGGTGTGGTATGGACCTGGCACCAGGTCAGGTCATTCTAATTTTAGGGTTGAATATATTTTTTCTCAATGTAAATATTCCGTTCTTTTGGGATTTTCCCACAATGCAGCAAGTTAAAAATGGATTGAACCCGTTTGCCCGGCCTTACATGACCTTAGCTGTTGATAGGCCGTTAAACACCGATAAACAAACAAACAAGCAAAACTTACGTCCAAAATCACATGGCTTGTCTCATATGTGACTGTCACTGACCTATGGATTTGTGACCAGTGTTGATCCAGATCAGTCTGTGTATCCGCACAGTGTGATCAGGATCTGCACCATTCCATCAATGCAACACACGTCATGCTTCTAACAAGCAATATACATGTAGATACTTATCAGATAAGCTTTGTGTCTAAAGCGTACTATACCCCTTGATTTCAAAATCATTGCGTATTTTACTTTTACAAATGGATTATTGATTTTCTTCATTACTAAATAGGGAACAAATGACAAATGATAAAAAAATTATAACAAATTTAAACATTCACTTATTTGAGCTGCAAAAAGCAAACATTTGCAGCTGATAGTATATAAAATGTACATTAATGCCAATTAACACATGGGGTAGTGGTGAATGACTGTTTTTTTTTGGCCAGAAAATATCTCGGATGATATCTCTGATATAAAGAACATTTTGTGCCTACTAATGGGCATGTGCCTTTAACCCTTCCTACGTTGTTGACGAAAATTTTCGTCTGCTGTTTTTCATTTTTGCTTTAATTCTTAACAAAAAACTGGTTTTCACAGCACATGAGAATCGTCTCCACTGTGCTGTCAAAATCAGGTTTTTGTCGAGAAATATTGAAAATAAAACATTTCCAGCAGACTCACAATTATAAGAGGACTGGAATCAAAGACAGTGGACACTCTCTAAACTGGACACCCTTGGAGGCCCCCAGGGTGTCCGGTTTAGAGAGGCTCCACTGTAATTACCGGTAAGCAACTCTCTGAACAGTTTTTGTCATTTTCAATCATGAACAGACACGACAATGACATAAATGACAGTGAAACCCATCTAAATTAAACACAATTGGTTGGCCAGGGTGTCCCGTTTTAGAGAGCTTCTACTGTATTGCAATCTTTTCAAGTTTGTTTCCCACGTTTCCTATATAACTTGTTGCTCCCCTATTTCCAAACAAAATGGTGTCCGAATATTTAGGTTTCAACAAACTTTGTTACAATATTGTCAAAGAATTATTTTGTGGATTTCACGGAGAAGAGGACTCAAAATAGGTACCTGGTTTTAAAGACTTGTTGTTTTAAATTTGTTTAATGTTACCGTTTTCCATTCCTGTCTGTTCGTCACAAACTTCTGTCGTGTAAAAGGCCTAGTTTTCTACTGTATCAGGTAACAAGCTTTGTATTGGCCGAATACATACTGACTGATAACATATTGCTGTATCAGAATATTGACCTGATACGAATATTGTTACAACAAACTGAAAACTAACATTGCATTGGTCGAACTGCGTCATGACGTTACCGAATTACGTCAGCGTAATGACGCAACGTAAACAAGTCCGCGTTCTGCCTATAGATAACAACGTCATCTGTAGAAATTTTCGAGCATAAAACATTAGAACATAGAATACCAGGTTACTATCTTTTGATATCAAGTTTATCAAAACTCAGCGAGCCTTGCCTGATAAACTTAATATCCGAAGACGCTAGCCTGGTATTCTCTATGTATTTGGTGCAGAATCGTGTACATAATTTGGAGTTAGAACAACTATACCAGGTCGTGAGTAGCCACATCCGGGCATGTGACAAGAGCTCATACATCAGTGAACTGTACTTGAACATGTACATGCACTTGTACAGGTAATATATGGTATTTAGTACTGAAACCATTGACCTGGCTTTAAATGACCTTAACTGTTGATAGGCCGTTAAACCCCAAGAATTAAAAAATGGGAGTACAAAATACTGACAGCAATGTGAAAATACGCATTGATTTTCAAATTGAATAGTGAAAATGCAGTATTAAAGTTGAAAATTTACTTAGTTGAACTGCAAAAAAGCAAACAGTGTTTGCTTTTTGCATCTCAAATAAGTGAATGTTTATATTTAATTTAGTTTGTTGTCATTTGTTCCCTATTTAATAAGGAAGAAAATCAATAATACATTTGTAAAAGTAAAATATGCATTGAATTCAAAAGCTGTGGGTATTATACTCTTTAGATACAAAACTTATCTAGAGCACTGATATATACAATATATATAGGATATTCAATCGTACATTTTGAATAGCGGGAAATAATACACTAGTGTGCGTCGACTTCCGCGTAAGCAATGAGTGAGCGTAGCGAACGAGTTGCTTGCACGGACGCCGTCGGACACGAGTGTATTATTTCCGCTATTCAAACATGTACAATGGAATATCCTATTTATTACACTTCCACGGCGGATACATATGCACATTTAGTCTAGTTTTGAGATTATAATCAATGACTTGTGATGTGCACATGAATAGTTATACAATGACGTGTTTTCCCACGTTTTGACGTTACGTTGTGTGACGTCAAATGTGACGTCCTGTAAACTTTTTGAAGTCCAAATTACCCAGCTGTTTCAATGAACCAGATATATTTGAGTGCATGTTTGGAAAGTGTTCAATCACATTAACATTCTAGATTAGTCGAGACGCTTTCCAAATTTTGAAATAATTTTTTTTTTACTAATAAAAATTAAACATTTTGCATGGTAGCTGGTGGTTTCCAAGAAAACAAGTGCGCAATTATGGGTGTTCTCTTCACGGTGTATTATTTGTAAGGAGTTGATTACAGGTTTTCTTTCACAGCGAAACCCGTGCAAATAATTGGAAGAGTGTAATAAATATACATCTCACTTACAATAATTTGAAATAAACATTGTTTAAACTAATCTTAATTGGTTACCAGTAGCCGATTTCATCAACATTGCAAAGTATACTTATCTAGCAAAGTATACTTTAGGGAGTACCGGTATTTTTTCCCAAAATACATTATTTCATATAGAACTAACCACTATATATATTTGATGGTTAAAAGTATGCAGAATTATTATACTGAATGTATTACATTATCACAGCCGAAAATGGCTGTGATAATGTAATAAATTCAGCAGGGGTTGAAAAAATCAGCTGGGCAAGTACAAATAAAAAGTACTTGCCCAGGTCAAAAAGTTACTTGCCCAGTTTTTTTAGCTCACCTGAGCGAAGCTCATGTGAGCTATTGTTACCGCAATGTGTCCGTCGTCCGTCGTCCGTCGTCGTCCGTGAACATTTTCAAACGTCTTCCTCCTCAGTAACCATTGGGCCTATAGTCACCAAACTTCATGATCATGGTCCTTAGGTAGGGGGATTACAAAATTGTTAAAATGACGTCATTGCGTAATCCAAGATGGCCGCCGTCTAAAAATAGCACAAACTTCTTCAAAAATCTTCTTCTCAAGAACCGCCAACCGGATTTCGACAAAACTTGGTAGGAAGATCGATCGTGTACATGCTTCTTTCAAAGTTGTTAAAATAAAAAATGGTTGACCCTGGGGTCAAAACTGGGCGTGGCCCGTGGGATCAAATTGAGGTCAAATTTTATTTTTAACCGAATATGGTCATGTCATATATCGAAATGAAGGTATCAAAGAGGCGATCACTCTGGTGCATTTTTTTTCGAAATCTGATGGTTATGTCATCCAAGATGGCCGCCGAAAGGTCAAAAGGTCGTTCTTTTATTTTATTAGAGATTTCAAAATTCTTCTTCACATGAACGCTTGGCCCATGGTAGCCACTTAAAAGTTTATGGTCCATGGGTGAAGCCTTTTCAGATTTGTTAAAATGGAGGTCATCGCTAATCCAAGATGGCCGCCGTCTAAAAATAGCATAAATTCTTAAAAAATCTTCTTCTCATGAACCGCTAGCCGGATTTCGACGAAACTTGGTAGGAATGATCAATGTACAATGCTCTTTCAAAGTTGTTAAAATAGTGACCCCGGGGTCAAAAATGAGCGTGGCCTGTGGGGTCAAATTGGGGTCAAATTTTATTTTTGACCGAATATGGTCAAGTCATATATCGAATTGAAGGTATCAAAGAGGCGATCACTCTGGTGCATTTTTTGTCGAAATCTGAGGGTTATGTCATCCAAGATGGCCGCCGAAAGGTCAAAAGGTCGTTCTTTTATTAGAGATTTCAAAATTCTTCTTCACATGAACCGCTTGGCCCATGGTAGCCAAACTTAACAGTTATGGTCCATGGATGAAGCCTTTTCAGATTTATTAAAATGGAGGTCATCGCTAATCCAAGATGGCCGCCGTCTAAAAATAGCATAAATTCTTAAAAAATCTTCTTCTCATGAACCGCCAGCTGGATTTCGACGAAACTTGGTAGTAATGATCAATGTACAATGCTCTTTCAAAATTGTTAAAATGGTGACCCCAGGGTCAAAAATGGCGTGGCCCGTGGGGTCAAATTGGGGTCAAATTTGTTTTGACGAATATGGTCATGTTATATATCAAATCGAAGGTATCAATGAGGCGATCACTCTGGTGAATGTTTTGTCGAAATCTGATGGTTATGTCATCCAAGATAGCGGCCGAAAGGTCAAAAAGGTCGTTCTTTTATTAGGATTTAAAAATTCTACTTCACATGATCCGCTTGGCCCATGGTAGCCAAACTTCACAGTTATGGTCCATGGGTGAAGCCTTTTCAGATTTGTTATAATGGAGGTCATCGCTAATCCAAGATGGACGCCGTCTAAAAATAGCACAAATTCTTAAAAAATCTTTTTCTCATGAACCACTGGCCGGATTTCGACGAAACTTGGTAGGAATGATCGATGTACAATGCTCTTGTAAAGTTGTGAAAATGGTGACCCCGGGGTCAAAAATGGGCGTCATATTTTTGACCGAATATGCTCATGTCATATATCAAATTGAAGGTATCGATGAGGCGATTGCTCTGGCGCAATATTTGTCGGAATCGGATGATTATGTCATCCATGATGGCCACCAAAAGGTCCATTTATTTGCGATTTTGAAAGTCTTTTTCTCAGGAACCACATGGCCGATGCTGGCCAAACTTCATAGGAAGTTCCGATCCTTGGGTGAACCATTTTCAGATTTGGTAAAATGAGAGTCCTCGCTTAATCCAAGATGACCGCCGTCTAAAAATAGCACAATTTTTTTAAAGCACATTAACATTCAATGTCACATTCTCCTCTGGTCTTCATGGAGTCAGGTGAGCGAATTAGGGCCATCATGGCCCTCTTGTTTTAAAATAAAATGTTATTTGTAATGTTGCATCTTATTTAAAAAAAATAAGAAGCTTTTACATATATTATTATGATCATTACCAAAACGGATCAGACATATTCACTATTATTGTTATTTATATTTTAATTATTAAATGAACATAAACAAATAAATATTATTTATCGGGAGATAAACTTCGTCGGGTTTTTTCTTCAACGTTTTTAGCAGCGAATTTGCTCCGAGGCTTGCACTATTCTTATTTTCTATAACCGTTGAGTGACATAGATTTTGTTTGATTTATGGTGGCTATGTTTGCATGCGCGCAGCTGCCTTAATTATTAAATTCAATGGTTTCGGATCCAGCGCCGACTGTCTCGTCCCAAGCCGTTATTTCGGCGTCTGAAATGCGCGTTAACCCAACTGTATACGAGACGATATATGTGGCCACGTATACACTAGTCTATACTCGCAGTCATATTATTTGTTAGAGACACTATAAAGAAGATACTCCCAGAACTCTGCTACAGTACTGTTTGAGTTTCGAGTTCCACTTGGTAATCCAGATGGAATAGCAAACTGTGCAGTTCCTGAGCAGCCGCGTAGTACAGCCGACAAATAATCCGTGAATTAATTTGCCCGATATGGACCGTGTTCAAAATCTCTAGCGATTCTACCCGTAACCGTGTACATAGACACTGCTTGAATCTTACTTTCGGCAAATTGACGTAAACTGTAAACAACAAATGGTTGCTGAATTATTACCATTTGTTAGCCGTTATCGATGGAATTAATTGGCAATTTCTGCAGAAAAAAAAAATCCTGACAAATCTTTCACTCGCCAAACTGGGCGAGTGCCTGTAGAAAATACTCGACCGCCACAAAAAGCACTCGCCATGGCGAGCTGGGCGAGTGAAATTTCAACCCCTGTTCAGTATAATAAAAATTAATAAATGTATCCATAAATTGAAAATTTCTCCCTCGAAGTATACTTTGCTAGATAAGTATACTTTGTAATGTTGATGAAATAGGCTACAGGTCTCCATTTGGGATACCGGTAAGGATGAAATCTAGCAAAGTATACTTTGAGGGAGAAATTTTCAATTTAAGGATAAATTTATTATTTTTTATTATATTGAATTTATTACATTATCACAGCCAATGTAATAAATTCAGTATAATAATTCTGCATACTTTTAATCATCAAATATATGCAGTCGTTAGTTCTATATGACATAATGCATTTCGGGGAAAATAAATAATTACTCCCTCTAAGTACGGTATACTTTGCTAGAAGGATTTGATTACGGGTTTTCTCTCACAGCGAAACCCGTGCAAATAATTTGCAAGTGTAATAAATATACATATCTCACTCAATTTGAAATAAATACTGTTTAAACGAATATTAATTGGTTACCAGGAGTACAAAATGGATTCCGATCCAAGGGGCTTTCTTGTGATATTCAACAATCGGAAGTTTGTGGGCCGAACGTCAGACCGTGACGGCACGGACGTCGATGCAGAGGATCTGCAGTCAATGTTTAGAAGTTTCGGGTTTGGAGTCGATCTTCGTCATGATCGCACAGCCCAGGTAGAGACTCTGATATTGTATGTATGTGTGTGTGTGTGCGTGTGTACGTACATGTATACGTGTGTACGTACACACACGTGTGTGCAAATGTATGTGTGTGTATGCACCATTCATTTTTGTCGTGTCTGCTTTAGCAGAAGGCGCGACTATAGTCGCCGCTTTTTCCGTCGTCGCTTTTTATGTCGTCATCATCCGAAATGTCAAAAAGTTTGTACAAGCTTCATCATCATGGTATAACTTTAATATTACTTGACGGATTGCTTCAATATTTGGACACTTGATACATGTGAGGATTTGGAACACAGTCATGCTTGATTCTTTTTACCTTCACATTTTTGCTGAAACACTTACCGGGTATCCATTTTTTTGCGTCTATAAGTTTGTACAAGTTTCTTCATCATGATATAAAATTAATATTACTGAATGGATTGCTTCAATATTTGGACACTATTCATTTGGAATACACACATGCCACCATTAACATGACGTTGACCTTTTGTACCTTCACATTTTTGCGAAAACACTTACCGTAGCAATTTTTTTGCTTCAAAATGTTTGTACAAGTTTCTTCATTGTAGAATGAACGGCCTTTTTGTGGACTTTATCGGGGTATAAACTGGAAAAGTCGCGGGAATACTGACGCAAGGCCGGAAGGCCTCGTCCAGTATTCCCCGCGACTTTTCCAGTTTATATCCCCGATAAATTCCACAAAAAGGCCATTCATACCTTATAATTCCAGCATTTGAAATAAATTCATCAAGAAAATGTGTTTATTTTCCGTTTTCTTAATAATTATTTTAACTGTGCCTCACGGTTACGGAAAGTAGTGGGTATGGGAGTAGTAGTCGGCATGGGAGTTTACTGGGATATAAATTTTGGACAGAACTTGCTACGGACCAATCAAATGTTAGGGAATTGTGTAAATATTTTTGTGCTGGAATTATCGTCGTATAACATTAATGTTACTTCATGAATTGCTTCAATGTTTGTACACTTGTTACATGTTAGCATTTTTTTTTGAATACCCTCATGCCACCATTAACATGACCATGACCTTTTTTATCTTCACATTTTTGCGTCAAATAGTTTGTACAAGCTTCTTCATCTTGGTATAACTTTAAAATTACTTGACTGATTCCTTCAATATTTGGAAACTTGATATATGTGAGCATTTGGAACACACTCATGCCGCCATTAACATGACATGACCTTGACCGCTTTACCTTCACATTTTTGTGGAAACACATAGCCATTTTTTTTTACTTCAAAAAGTTTGTTCAAGCTTCTTCATCATGGTATAACTTTAATATCAGATATAATGGAGTGAAAATACTCAATTACTAATTCCTAATCTGGAGCCCTGGACCACAAATGTATTTTTTAATAAACCAGGGGCGTAGCTAGCCCTCTATCCATGTGGATTCATAATTGTGCTAGGGGGGTCGGGGGGCATGCCCCCCCCCGGAAAATTTTGAAAACAATGGTGCAATCTGGTGCATTCTGGGTATTCTGAGGTGCTTTATTTAGTACTGGAAAATGGAAAGTTTTATGATCATAAATCAACAAATAAACCCTTTACTCGGCAGTTTTTTTTTTCTCAGAATCATGTGGATTCAGCCGCGTGCCTGTAAACTAATATGTAATAGTTCTAAGTAGAGCTGAGTGCTATCTCATCAGGAAACTGCACCAGGAATTTGCACCAGTTACTAGACAAAAAATGTATTATGCGATATCTCTTAAGGTGAGCTGAGTGGCATCTCGTCTTGAAACCAGTGCATTTGTTTATGTGAAACATTTTACGCCGGTGCGGTGTGCAGCACCATTAACTATAGAGAGAATACCAAACTACAGTAGGTGGACAAAAGTAATTTCCCACCCATTGAAATTCCATAGGCTTACATGTATTTGTAACTGTGCCTGTTTGTATGTTACTTTAAATATACATTACAGATTTTAATGAAATAAAATGAATTGAGTAGCCAATAGATTTGCGCAGAATTTGATGCATACTAGTATGTGTATTCAATATTCAAAGTTGTCTACAAGATGCATGCAGTTAAACATTATGGACATTTTTTTCCCATTGACGTCAATGGTGACGTCAAATAATTCCGCCATTTTTGTCTCGCCTGCGAAGCGGAAAGCGAGACATAGGTTTTGCTTTTCCGGAGTCGGCGGAGTCGGCGGAGTCGGCGGAGTCGGCGGCGTCGGCGTCATCATTAAATGTTAAGTTTTCGTGTTACGGTCATTACTTCAACACCTTATCAGCTACAGTCATCATATAGGACTATTAAAAAAATTCAAACTCTATTTCTTTCTATGCTACAAACTGAACATTAATGCATGAAGACCCGTTTTCTTGTGTGCTCTGTACACCTTACCTGTAAAGAGAACAATAGCCTCCAGTTGAACTATTGTGCATGTGCAAGCATGTGCAAATGTCGAGACTGACCACTAACTGTCCAGGTAAATTATTACAGGTAATTTATACAGGTAAATTATTATATTACATGTATTATATTACATTTCCGTACACTGTGTTGACAATATTGTGGCAATATGTGGACCTGTGCAGATATGATATGTAGATAAATATAGGACTATTAAACAAAATTCTGGGCTCCATTTTTGTCTAGTAGCATAAGGTCGTAAGTGCTATATACGGACAATTAACATATAATAAAACAATTATTGACTAGTGAGTATAATATGTTCGGGCCAGCGAAAATTGCTTTCTGGCCCAGGCTCGAGGTCAAGGCGGCAGGACAAGGCGAGACATTTGATTCTGCGGAATTCTTGTTAAAAAAATGCATCTATCGAATTGTTTGTGATAATCAGTAACCAAAACATTCATATTCTGCATAAATCTATTTTCTTTCAAACACTTTATATTGCATTGAAATTGGTAAAGTATGTACTGAGCTACATATTTGAGAGTAAAGATGGAAATAAATGTAAGTCTATGGGATTTAAACTTTTGGTTAAAATACTTCTGTCCACCTACTGTAGTGTATTTTGATAGCCAGTTTATCAGGCAAGGCTTGAAAACGTGTGTGGGTGGTTGGTCAGGAGCAAACGAAGGGTAATTTAACGATCGGGGTTCATCCTCATCGGAATGCCGACTTACATGGTTTGGCATTCGTGTACATTTTCGGCCTTCTGATACTTGAGAGCTAAATCCTGTTTACTCCACCCCATTAAAATAGGAATAATATTAGTGATGATCATATTACTTTTGGGGTTGGAGCTAAGTGACTCTGGTGTGGAATGGACCTGGCATCAGGTCAGGATATTTTAATTTCAGAGCTGAATATATATTTTTCTGTAAATATTGAGTTCTAATTTTGGGAATTTCCCTTGTTATGGACATGTTAAATATGGGATAGTCCAACCCATTGGCCCGGCCTTAAATGCCCTTAGCTGTTGATAGGCCGTTAAACACCATTAAATCAAATGAAATCAAATCGGAAACTTGTAGGCATTCCGAGGCCAGCAAAGAGAATCTACCATTTCTGACCCGAGCTTGATAAACTTGATATTAAAAGACACTAGTCTGTAGCCAATTTCACCAAAATTGCTAAGCATACTTATCTAGCTAAGTATACTTTGGGGAGTAATCATTTATTTTTCCTGAAATGCATTATTTCATATAGAAGTAACGACTGCATATATTTGATGATTAAAAGTATGCAGAATTATTATTCTAATTTATTACATTATAATGTAATAAATTCAGTATAATAACAAGAGCTGTAGGAGAACAGCATAGTTCGACTACGAGGGTTGTCGATGTACACATAGCTTGACAAAGAAGGTGGCCGCGGCCCCCATAAAAACCTTAACCAAGGTTGACTAAAAACTTTAACCAAGGGAAATTAACTAAGTAATTCAAGGTTAAATGTAGGTCAATGTCAGATATAGGTCAGGGGTTATTGATGTACATCACTAGGAGATGAAGTTTTCCAAGTATGGTTGCTGTAGGCCCAGGAGTATTACGTATACAACCTTGACTAAAAACCTTAACCAAGGGGAAATAACTAAGTAATCCAAGGGTAAAAGTAGGTCAAGGTCAAATATAGGTCAGGGATTATTGATGTACATCACTAGGAGATGACGTTGTCCAAGTATGGTTGCTGTAGGCCCAGGAGTATTCCATATACAAGCTTGACTATAAACCTTAACCAAGTTTGAGTACAAACTTAACCAAGGGGAAATAACTAAGTAATTCAAGGTTAAATGTAGGTCAAGGTAAAATATAAGTCAGGGGTTATTGATGTACATCCCTATGAGAAAAAGTTATCCAAGTATGGTGTCTGTATGCACAATAGTATTCCATCAATAAGCTTGACTAAAAGCCTTAACCAAGGTTGACTAAAAACCTTAACCAAGGGGAATTAAGTAAGTAATTCAAGAGGAAATGTAGGTCAAGGTCAAATATAGATCAGGGCTTATTGATGTACATCCCTATGAGAAAAGGTTGTCCAAGTATGGTGTATGTATGCACAATAATATTCCATCTACAAGCTTGACTAAAAACCTTAACCAACGGTTGACTAAAAACATTTAACCATGGGGAATTAACTAAATAATTCAAGGTTAAATGTAGGTCAAGATCAAATATAGATCAGGCTTATTGATGTACATCCCCCCTATGAGAAAAGGTTTGTCCAAGTATGGTGTATGTATGCACAATAGTATTCCATGTGCAAGCTTCACTACTAAAAACCTTAACCAAGGTTGACTAAAAACCTTAACCATGGGGAATTAACTAAGTAATTCAAGGTTAAATGTAGGTCAAGGTCAAATATCAGTCAGGGGTTGTTCATGTACATCACTAGGAGATGAAGTTGTCCAAGTATGGTTGGTGTAGGGCCAGGAGTATTCCATATTCAAGCTTCACTAAAAACCTTAACCAAGGGGAATTAACTAAGTAATTGAAGAGGAAATGTAGGTGAAGGTCAAATATAGATCAGGGGTTATTGATGAACATCCCTATGAGAAAAGGTTGTCCATGTATGGTGTATGTATGCACAATAGTATTCCATGTACAAGCTTGACTAAAAACGTTAACCAAGGTTGACTAAAAACCTTAACCAAGGGGAATTAAGTAAGTAATTCAAGGTTAAATGTAGGTCAAGGTGAACTATCGGTCAGGGGTTGTTGATGTACATCACTAGGAGATGAAGTTGTCCAAGTATGTTTGGTGTAGGGCCAGGAGTATTCCATCTACAAGCTTGACTAAAAACCTTAACCAAGGGGAATTAACTAAGTAATTGAAGAGGAAATGAAGGTGAAGGTCAAATATAGATCAGGGGTTATTGATGTATATCCCTATGAGAAAATGTTGTCCAAGTATGGTGTCTGTATGCACAATAGTATTCCATGTACAAGCTTGACTAAAAACCTTAACCAAGGTTGACTAAAAACCTTAACCAAGGGGAATTAAGTAAGTAATTCAATGTTAAATGTAGGTCAAGGTGAAATATAGGTCATATGTTGTTGATGTACATCACTAGGAGATGAAGTTGTCCAAGTATGGTTGGTGTAGGGCCAGGAGTATTCCATCTACAAGCTTGACTAAAAACCTTAACCAAGGGGAATTAACTAAGTAATTGAAGAGGAAATGAAGGTGAAGGTCAAATATAGATCAGGGGTTATTGATGTACATGCCTATGAGAAAAGGTTGTCCAAGTATGGTGTAAATATGCACAATAGTATTCCATGTACAAGCTTGACTAAAAACCTTAACCAAGGTTGACTAAAAACCTTGACCAAGGGAATTAACTAAGTAGAGCCAGTAGAGTAAAGAGTAGGAAAAAAAAGTATTCCATATACAAGCTTGACTAAAAACGTTAACCAAGGCGTGACGGTGACGCCGACGCCGGGGTGACTACATAAGCTCTAACTATTCTTCGAATAGTCGAGCCAAGGGAATTAACTAAGTAGAGCCAGTAGAGTAAAGAGTAGGAAAAAAAAGTATTCCATATACAAGCTTGACTAAAAACGTTAACTAAGGCGTGACGGTGACACCGACGCCGGGGTGACTACATAAGCTCTAACTATTCTTCGAATAGTCGAGCTAAAAATTAATAAATCTATCCTTAGATTGAAAATTTCTCCCTCAAAATATACTTTGCTAGATAAGTATAATAAGGCTACTGGTACATTGTATTCTATTTTATCAGGTAACGTTTTATGTGACTTAACAAATACGACGTGAAACCTTTTTTTTTTTTCTGAATACATATTAAACACAAAGGGACAGAATTCATATTTTGTTCAAATATACTGTTAACCTCTGATGTGTTTTTTTCCAATCGTCAGTGTAACAGGTATACCGTAGCAATAATATAATGGCCCTTTGTGTCGACTACTGGTCTGTCCGATTATTGGTTAAGATCAGATTTGAGCAAATAATTGCCAATGCGACGGATAATTGTCACATGACCTATATTATGAAACAGGTGACAGCAGTTTAATTAACCCTTACACTGCTATCTTAATTTTTGTCTCGCCCGCAAAGCGGAAAGCGAGACATAGGTTTTGCTTTTCCGGCAGCGGCGGCGTCATCATTCAATGTTAAGTTTTCGTGTTACGGTCATTACTTCAACACCTTATCAGCTACAGTCATCAAACTTTATACATACCTTTACTATGATATGTAGATGAATATAGGACTATTAAAAAAAATTCCGGGCTCCAGGGTCAAGGTCAAACTCTATTTCTTTCTATGCTACAAACTGAACATTAATGCATGAAGACCCGTTTTCTCGTGTGCTCTGTACACCTTACCTGTAGAGAGAACAATAGCCTTCTCCGGTTGAACAATAGTGACTGGGACAACCATTCACCTGAGCATGTGCTAGCATGTGCAAATGTCCAGACTGACCACTATAAACTTATTACAACTGTGTTGACAATATTGTGGCAATATGTGGACCTGTGCAGAGATGATATGTAGATAAATATAGGACTATTAAAAAAAATTCTGGGCTCCAATAGCGAGCATTATTTTTCTTAATTTTTTAAAATAAAGTTTTTATTTTAGCCATAGAATATAATCTGATATTCTATGGCTCACTAGTCAATAATTGTATAATATGTTCGGGCCAGTGAAAATTGCTTTCTGGCCCAGGCTCGAGGTCAAAGCGGCTGGACAAGGCGAGACATTTGATTCCGCGGAATTCTTGTTGTTATCTGCTGTTTATTTTCTATTTTCCAATTTTATCATCAAAAACATGCTTTGATAGCACTTTATAATTTACAACATGATTTTACAGCACTTCAGAATCATTTCCAATAGTGCTGTCAAAACCATGTTTTTATTGAGAAATAAGGCAAAATATAATAGCAACAGCAGACGACAATTGTTGTGTGTGGTGGTCTAAGGCTTAAAAGAATGATAAAATTATCAGTTCTATGCAGCATACGATGGATGGCTATAACAAATTCACCCACTTAAATCTCCCTGTCAATCAAAACAGAAGTAACTCATTTATCTCCTGCTAAGGAAGTTGGGAAAATGTACATAATTGGTATAACTTTCCAGTATATCCGCTCTTTCCGAAGCCGGTGTGACGTCATAAGGCGATGTTGAACGCTGCTCTTTGTATAATTCTTTAGTCCGGCTTTCACATACATGGGATCAATAATGTTTTTACTTCTCATATTATTGTATATGGGATGCAAGATATGGCACTCCGCTTTTTATGCCCCACCACAATAGTGGAGGGGGCATTTAGTGTTACCCTTGTCCGTCCGTCCGTCCTTCCTTCACCAACCTTGTAAGTCGTAAAACTTTTAAACCGTACTAGCTACAGACCTGACACTTGGTATGTAGCCTACTTATGATGAGTAGATGCGCAAATTTTATTTTAATTTTTGATTCGACCCCCGGTCATGGATTATCTCCCCCTTTTTGACTTATAAATTGGCAATTTTGCCTTGTAACTCATAAAACTTTTAAACCGTACGAGCTAAAGACCTGAAACTTGGTATGTAGTTTCCTTATCATGAGTAGATGCGCAAAGGTTATTTAGATTTTTCGACCCCCGCCTATTGGATTATCTCCCTTTTCTGTCTTTTTATTATCAAAGCAATATGTGGGGCATCTGTGTTCTATGAACTCATTTTCTAGTTTTAGAAAATACAAAAATCAGAAAAGTAAAACCTTGTTTCCATGGTAACAGAGGGTCTAATGAAAGAAAAAACGCTCATTCTTTTCATACCTCGTGGTGGTGAACACATCAGATTTTGCGTGGCCAAATTATTTTCGTGGTTCCAGAGAAAGGTTCAAACCTTTGTAACTTTTGAATTATTTGTTATTTTTGCTTGCGGGTTTCAGCATTCATTTCATCTGATCAAGCTCTTATCATTTTAAGAAATAATAATAGCTGTTATGCTCCACACAGTCACTTTATTTCTGTTTACATTGTAGGAGATACGGAAGAACATCGGGGAATTGGCGAAATTTCCAGGCTTGATCATGGTGGATTGTCTAGCGGTGGCCGTGCTGAGTCACGGCTCGGACAACGTGATAATCGGCGTGGATGGCGAACAGATCACCGTAAACGAGATTTTAGAGCCATTCACAGCCGAGAACTGTCCCGCCATGCATCACAAACCAAAGTTCTTTATCATCAACGCTTGCCGCGGAGGTAAGGATGGGTTAACAGTCACTGGTGCTGCACTCCGCACCAGCTGATAATGTTGATGATATTTCCATCTATATATAACGTGGTTAAATGGACAAAAATCTCCATTCAATCAATAAATCAACCAACCAACCAGTCAATCAACGAAGCATCTTATATGACCCTGATTATTGTCTCACTAATAGACTTCTTGTTCAATTTCCTTTCCCAATTAATGATTATTGACAATTTTTCTCATGGAAATAGAAAAAAATTATATTAATGTCCACCAAAAGTATATGTTGTTACCACTCATTGAGAAATAAAGAAAATAGAAAAAAAATATTAGTAAATTTTGATACCTGTGAGTCAGTATCACATATGAAATTTGTTCTCACCAGAGTAAAATGTTTCAAGTCGGAATAGGCGCCGGATTCCTGATGAATTGCCATTCATCTATATGCATGGGGTAGTACTGCATAAACACTGTCTACTGTCTGTTTCACGAAACATGCCCAAATTTTACGGCCATATAAGCAATCCAAAAACTTTTTTTTCTTTTGATAATATTAAATTACAGCAAAATTTAAGAATGAGGCTTCTTTTTATTTCTTGAAATTTGGTCAAATATTTACGGAGCCTTATAAAGGACATGAGAAGAGAAAAAAATGTTCTGATAAGTTTGATTATTTCGTTCTAACGCATTCCAATTCGTCCTAACGATTTCAATTATTTCGTTCTAACGAATTCGAATTCGTTAGAACGAATTCGAATTTGTTCTAACACATTCCAATTCGTTCTAACGGATTGCAATTCGTTCTAACGCATTCCAATTCGTTCTAACGAATTCCATTATTTCGTTCTAACGAATTCGATTTCGTTCTAACGATTTCGATTTCGTTCTAACGCATTGCAATTCGTTCTAACGCATTCAATTATTGCGTTCTAACGTATTCAATTATTGCGTTCTAACGCATTCAAATTCGTTCTAACGATTTCAATTATTTCGTTCTAACAAATTCAAATTCGTTCTAACGCATTGAAATTTGTTCGAACGCATTGCAATTCGTTCTAACGCATTGCATTAATGCGTTCTAACGCATTCAAAGTCGTTCTAACGATTTCAGTTATTTCGTTCTAACGAATTCGAAATCATTCTAATGCATTGTAATTCGTTCTAACGCATTCAATTATTGCGTTCTAATGAATTTGAATTCGCTAGAACGAATTGCAATTCGTTCTAACGCAATAAATTATTGCGTTCTAACGCATTCAAATTCGTTCTAACGATTTAAATTATTTCGTTCTAACGAATTCGAATTCTTCTAACGCATTGCAATTCGTTCTAACGCATTCCAATTCGTTCTAACGAATTCCAATTCATTCTATCGCATTCCAATTCGTTCTAACGATTTCAATTATTTCGTTCTAACAAATTCAAATTTGTTCTCACGCATTGCAATTCGTTAGAACGCATTCCAATTCGTTCTAACGCATTCCAATTCTTTCTAACGTATTCAATTATTGCGTTCTAACGCATTCAAATTCGTTCTAACGATTTCAATTATTTCATTCTAACAAATTCGAATTCGTTCTAACGCATTGTAATTCGTTCTAACGCATTGCAATTCGTTCTAACGAATTCAATTATTGCGTTCTAATGAATTCAAATTCGTTCTAACGCATTCAAATTCGTTCTAACACATTCAATTATTGCGTTCTAACCCATTCAAATTCATTCTAACGATTTCAATTATTTCGTTCTAACTAATTCAAATTCGTTCTAACGCATTCCAATTCGTTCTAACGATTTCAATTATTTCGTTCTAATGTATTCGAATTCGTTCTAACGCATTGTAATTCGTTCTGACGCATTCAAATTCAAAACTCAGCGGCTGGATTTCAAATAAACAGTGCAGTAACAACAACAGTGCCATTGCTGCCATTGGCATGACGAAGGTATCACGGGACAGTGGGCGGCTAGCTTTAAAAAGTGGTTGGACGATTTTTGTCGCGCCCGCTTGCGGAAAGCGCGATATAGTCGGCCGTTTGGCGTACGTTGTTTGGTTAAAGTTTTTGGTTAAGTTCTGTTTTTTTGGTTTAAGTTTTTTGGTTAAGTTGTTTGGTTAAGTTTTTTGGTTAAAGTTTTAGGTTAAATTCTTAGGTTAAAGTTTTTGGTTAAGTTTTTTGATTAAGTTTTTTGGTTAAAGTTTTTCGTTAAAGTTTTTCGTTATACTATATCTTTGCAACTGCTTTGCCCATTACCTTGAAACTTCATATGGGTGTTTATCATCATCTATATTTTAATTCTACCCCCTCCTGTGCGACCCTGTGCCCAATGTCAAGGTCAAATTACTTTGAAGTTTTTGGTTAAGTTTTTTGTTTTTTGGTTAAAGTTTTTGGTTAAGTTTTTGGTTAAGTTTTTTTGTTAATGTTTTTGGTTAAAGTTTCTGGTTAAGTATTTTGGTTAAGTTCTTTGGTTAAAGTTTTTGGTTAAGTTTTTTGGTTAAAGTTTTTGGTTAAGGTTTTTGGTTAAAGTTTTTCGTTATACTATATCTCTGCAACTGCTTTGCCCATTACCTTGAAACTTCACATGGGTGTTTATCATCATCTATATTTTCATTCTACCCCCCTGCCGTGCGGCCCCTGTGCCCAATGTCAAGGTCAAATTACTTTGAAGTTTTTGGTCAAGTTTTTTGGTTAAAGTTTTTGGTTAAGTTTTTTGGTTAAGTTTTTTTGTTAATGTTTTTGGTTAAAGTTTCTGGTTAAGTATTTTGGTTAAGTTTTTTGGTTAAAGTTTTTCGTTATACTATATCTCTGCAAATGCTTTGCCCATTACCTTGACACTTCACATGGGTGTATATTATCATCTATATTTTCATTCTCCCTTCCGTGCGGCCCCTGTGCCCAATGTCAAGGTCAAATTACTTTGAAGTTTTTGGTTTAAGTTTTTTGGTTAAAGTTTTTGGTTAAAGTTTTTGGTTCAGTTTTTTGGTTAAGTATTGTGGTTAAAGTTTCTGGTTAAGTATTTTGGTTAAGTTTTTTGGTTAAAGTTTTTTGTTATACTATATCTCTGCAACTGCTTTGCACATTACCTTGAAACTTCACATGGGTGTTTATCATCATCTATATTTTCATTCTACCCCCCCCCTCCCGTGCGGCCCCTGTGCCCAATGTCAAGGTCAAATTACTTTGAAGTTTTTGGTTAAGTTTTTTGGTAAAAAGTTTTTGGTTAAGTTTTTGTCGCGCCCGCTTGCGGAAAGCGCGATATAGTCGGCACTTTGGCGTACGTACGTACGTCGTGCGTACGTACGTACGTACATACGTGTGTCCTGTTAAAGTTTTTGGTTAAGTTGTTTGGTTAAAGTTTTTGGTTGAGTTCTTTGGTTAAAGTTTTTGGTTAAGTTTTTTGGTTAAGTTTTTTGGTTAAGTTCTTTGGTTAAAGTTTTTGGTTAAGTTTTTTGGTTAAGTTTTTTGGTTAAAGTTTTTTGTTATACTATATCTCTGCAACTGCTTTGCCCATTACCTTGAAACTTCACATGGGTGTTTATCATCATCTATATTTTCATTCTACCCCCCTCCCGTGCGGCCCCTGTGCCCAATGTCAAGGTCAAATTACTTTGAAGTTTTTGGTTAAGTTTTTTGGTTAAAGTTTTTGGTTAAAGTTTTTTGTTATACTATATCTTTTTTTTTAGTGTCCATGCCTCGCCACAAGGCGCGACATGCAGGCCGCGGCCATCTAGTCTATATACTTCACTACCGACCCTGCAAGTTACACAAGTGTGTCTAGAAAAATAGGTTTATGAATATTTCTTGACTTTGGGAGGCTTGACTAGGTGTATGTTTTAGAGTATTTCATAATTCTACGAAACTGAAAGTTAGCTCCGGTTTATTTTGACATCTTGGAAAATGGCGCATGCTATTCTGTCTCGCCGGTACTGTTTGGCGTCAGAATTTAAGGTATTTTTCTGGCATTTGTAGCGAAAATTTGATTATCACCCCGATTTGGCATTTGTAGCGAAAATTTGGTTATGACCCCGCTTTGGAACCATTTTCAGGAAATGGTGTGGTGTTACAAGTGATAGAACAAGACATAACAAAGTCTCTGTGCCTCATGTTTTCATGAAAACAATTCCAACAAATTCAGTCGTGTTTAAATTTCTGGCCAAAAATAGGTTGGTGTGGTAACCTTGTAAAAATAATTAAACACATCTGATGCGGCTACTGCATTTGTATTGTGTCGCGCGATTTGTACTTCATTTGCGAGTATTTTTCAATATTTGTCGCAAGAGCTCCTTAACTGATTGTGAGGGGCGGTGATTTTTGTCGCGCCTGCTTGCGGAAAGCGCGATATAGTCGGCACTTTGTATGTACGTACGTGTGTCCGGTTAAAGTTTTTGGTTAAGTTGTTTGGTTAAGTTTTTTGGTTAAAGTTTTTGGTTAAGTTCTTTGGTTAAAGTTTTTGGTTATGTTTTTTGGTTAAAGTTTTTGGTTAAGTTTTTTGGTTAGTTTTTTGGTTAAAGTTTTTCGTTATACTATGTCTCTGCAACTGCTTTGCCCATTACTTGAAACTTCACTGGGTGTTTATCATCATCTATATTTTTCATTTTACCCCCCTCCCGTGCGGCATGTGCCCAATGTCAAGGTCAAATTACTTTGAAGTTTTTTGGTTAAGTTCTTTGGTTAAGTTTTTTTAAGTTTTTTTGGTTAAAAGTCTTTCGTTTATATATCTCTGCAACTGCTTTGCCCATTACCTTGAAACTTCACATGGGTGTTTATCATCATCTATATTTTCTTTCTATCCCATCCCGTGCGGCCCCTGTGCCCAATGTCAAGGTCAAATTACTTTGAAGTTTTTGGTTAAATTTTTTTTCGCGCCTGCTTGCGGAAAGCGTGATATAGTTGGCACTTTGGCGTAGGTACGTACGTGTGTCCGGTTAAAGTTTTTGGTTAAGTTTTTTGGTTAAACTTTTTCGTTATACTATATCTTTTTTTTTAGTGTCCATGTCTCGCCACAAGGCGCGACATGCAGGCTGCGGCCATCTAGTTATAAGTCACCCGCCACCCTCAGAAAAGCAGTCAATTTTGGCTATTTTCAACCGTCCTGTGATGCCTAAGCTGACGTTGTCCGCCGGAAGTTCATCCCATAAAGAATCAGTCCCTACAAATCCGCCGGAAAATGGTGTACAATAAGGCTGTCAGAAAATGGCTAATCTACCATCCCGAAAATTAAAATTAAAAATGGCATGACGGCTAGTCAAACAAGCCAAGTTGCCCAATGTAGACATATACTGAGTTGTAGTATACATGTACGTCTGCACCGTCTGATTTGGGCCTGAATTCCATTTACAAATATGGTGGTCAGTTGAAGTCAGAAAACCTAAGAAAATGGTCAAAGAAATAGACCACCCCCTGAACTAAAATGGCATGACGGCTGGTCAAACAAGTCCAGTTGCCCAATGTAGACACATACTGAAATGTAGGACTATATCCCGAGTCTGCGTCAGCACCGTAGGATTCGGGCCTGAATCCAGTTTTCAAGTATGGTGGTCAATTGAAGTCAGAAATGCATGGTTAGGTCATCCAAGATGGCCGTCAAAAGGTCGTTCTTTTATTAGAGATTTCAAAATTCTTCTTCACATGAACCGCTTGGCCCATGGTAGCCAAATTTAAGAGTTATGGTCCATGGGTGAAGCCTTTTCAGATTTGTTAAAATGGAGGTCATCGCTAATCCAAGATGGCCGCCGTCTAAAAATAGAATAAATTCTTAAAAAATCTTCTTCTCATGAACCGCTAACTGGATTTCGACGAAACTTGGTAGGAATGATCGATGTACAATGCTCTTTCAAAGTTGTTAAAATGCTTACCCCGGGGTCAAAAATGGGCGTGGCCCGTGGGGTCAAATTTTATTTTTGACCGAATATGGTCATGTTATATATCAAATCGAATGTATCAATGAGGCGATCACTCTGGTGCATTTTTTGTCGAAATCGGATGGTTATGTCATCCAGGATGGCCGCCGAAATTTCAAAAGGTTGTTCTTTTATTAGAGATTTCAAAATTCTTCTTCACATGAACCGCTTGGTCCATGGTGGCCAAACTTAAAAGTTATGGTCCATGGGTGAAGCCTTTTCAGATTTGTTAAAATGGAGGTCGTCGCTAATCCAAGATGGCCGCCGTCTGAAAATAGCACAAATTCTTAAATTTTCTTCTCATGAACCGCTGGCCGGATTTCGATGAAACTTGGTAGGAATGATTGATATACAATGCTCTTTCAAATTTGTGAAAATGGTGACCCCAGGGTCAAAAATGGGTGTGGCCCGTGGGGTCAAATTTTATTTTTGACCGAAAATGCTAATGTCATATATCAAATTGAAGATATCGATGAGGCGATTGCTCTGGTGCAATATTTGTCGGAATCGGATGATTATGTCATTCATGATGGCCGCCAAAAGGTCATTTATTCGAGATTTTGAACGTCTTTTTCTCAGAAACCACATGGCCGATGATGGCCAAACTTCATAGTAAGTTAAGATCCTAGTAAGTTAAGATCCTTGGGTGAAGCATTTTCAGATTTGGTAAAATGAGTCATTGCTTAATCCAAGATGACCGCCCTCTAAAAATAGCACAATTTTTTTAAAACACATGAACTCAATGTCACATTCTCCTCTGGTGTTCATGGAGTCAGGTGAGCGAATGAGGGCCATCATGGCCCTCTTGTTTTCTTTTCTCATGTCCCTTATAAGGCTCCGTAAATATTGATTTTATTGTGACAAAAACAATTTCCCCATGTTAAATCCCCATAGAAATCTTCACAGGAGTTTTAACATGGGGAAAGTTTTAGAAATAGAATTTCAGAAATACTGGATCGATTTTCAAAATTTAACTTTTGTTTTCTTAGTTAGATCATTTCCAAGTTATCTAGCCAGGTTTCAGGATCAATTTCCAATTTTTTTGTTTTTTGGCTCCTCGCACAGCTCCTCCAATTCCCATAGACAAATCCCTTTTTCGTAATAAAAGCAATATTTGACCAAATTTCACTAATTAAAAGGCTCATTCTTATATTTTCCTTTAATTTAATATTATTGAAAAAATGTATTGTTTTTTATTAATTGTTTATATAGCCGTAAAAGTTGGGCAGCTTTCGTGAAGCAGACAGTAGTAACCGGCGGAGGTTACTAGACGAAAATATGCTGAGTGTCATCTTGTCGGAAACTGGTGCATTTTATGCCGGTACAGGATGTGTCGATACTGGAGGTTGTTGGTTCAATCACCACCCTGGTTTGATAGTTTAGTGGATAGTAAATGTTTGCCGTGGCACGAGGTAGGCCGCGGGTTCAAACAGTTCCCGAGTCCCACAGCAAACGTTTACCCACGACTGGACGTGGTCGAACGTTATTATTACATTTCCGTCAGAAATATTGTGTAATTTGAGCAAAGATACAGTACTTTGATAACCCGTCCCATTCAAACAGTTGATTTACACATACAAATTGCGGGGCCGCAGTGCACGTTGTGTGGCGCAGGTGCCCCATCCTCTGCATCAATCTCAAAATTTCCGTGCGACTGTTGTGAACTGTAGCCTATTTCACCAACATTGCAAAGTATATTTTTCTAGCAAAGTATACTTTGAGGGAGAAATTTTCAATTTTATGATAAATTTATTAATTTTTATTATACTGAATTTATTACATTATCACAGCCAATTTGGCTGTGATAATGTAATAAATTCAGTATAGTAATTCTGCATACTTTTAATCATCAAATATATACAGTTGTTAGTTCTATATGAAATAATGCATTTCAGGAAAAATAAATGATTACTCCCTCAAAGTATACTTTGCTAGAAATGTATACTTTGCAATGTTGGTGAAATCGGCTACAGGTCTGGTGACGTAATGGCGCGTTCTGGTAACGTCACGATACACATGCATTACGTAGGTGTTGGCTTGTCCCCGAAATGAGCATTGTCGACAGCCATGGTCAAACAGCCCGTGCTGTTCATTTGAACATGGCTGTCAGCGGTATCGAACAACGGCAGTCAACCGGAGGTCGTGGGTTCAATACCTGCCCTATACGAATGCCCTAGGTGGGTTTGGAAACATTAGACGTTTCGTGGGTATGCCCGACGCTGGGTTATAAATATATGGTAGAGTACTGGAGGATACTGGAGGTCGTGGGTTCTATCCCTGCCCTAGACATGAAACAAGACGTTCGTGGTAATGTCCAAGTTGGGTTATAAATATATGGTAGAGTACTGGAGGATACCGGAGGTCGTGGGTTCTATCCCTGCCCTAGACATGAAAAAAGACGTTCTGGAAGTCCAAGTTGGGTTATAAATATATGGTAGAGTAACGAGGATATGGAGGTGTGGGTTCTAATCCCCCGCCCTAAGAAACAAGCGTTCGTGTAAATCCCGAGCTGAGTAAATAGTAGAGTACTGGAGGATACTGGAGGTCGTGGGTTCTATCCCTGCCCTAGACATGAAACAAGACGTTCGTGGTAATGCCCGAGTTGGGTTATAAATAGATGGTAGAGTACTGGAGGATACTGGAGGTCGTGGGTTCTATCCCTGCCCTAGACATGAAACAAGACGTTCGTGGTAATGCCCGAGTTGGGTTATAAATAGATGGTAGAGTACTGGATGATACTGGAGTCGTATCATCCCTGCCCTAGACATGAAACAAGACGTTCGTGGTAATGCCCGAGTTGGGTTATAAATACGTGTATATGGTAGAGTACTGGATGATACTGGAGGTCATGGGTTCTATCCCTGCTCTAGACATGAAACAAGACGTTCGTGGTAATGCCCGAGTTGGGTTATAAATATATGGTAGAGTACTGGAGGATACCGGAGGTCGTGGGTTCAATCCCTGCCCTAGGCGTGAAACAAGACGTTCGTGGTAATGCCCGAGTTGGGTTATAAATATATGGTAGAGTACTGGATGATACTGGAGGTTGTGGGTTCTATCCCTGCCCTGGACATGAAACAAGACGTTCGTGGTAATGCCCGAGTTGGGTTATAAATATATGGTAGAGTACTGGAGGATACCGGAGGTCGTGGGTTCAATCCCCGCCCTAGGCGTGAAACCAGAAGACGTTCGTGTAACCCGCCCGAGTTTGGGTTATAAATATATGGTAGAGTACTGGATGATTATGGAGGTTGTGGGTTCTATCCCTGCCCTGGACATGAAACAAGACGTTCGTGGTAATGCCCGAGTTGGGTTATAAATATATGGTAGAGTACTGGAGGATACCGGAGGTCGTGGGTTCAATCCCCGCCCTAGGCGTGAAACATTACTTTCGGGGTAACGCCTCGGATGGGTTGGTATATTAATGGTAGATTTGATTTGATTTATTGGTGTTTAACAGCCTATTTTAGGCAGTGCCAACGGATTCGATCCCGCAGTTAGCCTGCTGCATTGGGGGGGGAAATCCCAAAATCAGAACAGAATATTTACATCTAAGAAAATATATTCAGCCCGGAAATTAGAATATCCTGACCTAGTGCCAGGTCCATACCAAATGAAAGTCCCCTAAAATTTTAAAAGTAATAGGATTATGATTATAAGTGGCATAATCTGATTCAACTCTCACACAATAATGCCAAAGATGTACGTGAGGACCACACCCATGGGGATATACCATTAGTCCATATATGTATGTGTGTGCATGCGCACGTACGTTAGTAACACCTTTTGTTTTTTCAACAGCTCATGAACCGTTTCACCGATGATTTTAATAATATTTGACCACAATGTGCTATGGATGCTGCTTTGTTTGCATATGGTCAACAAATGCTTTAAAAAAACAAATGTATTATCTAGGCTTCTAGCGACGGGATTAGCTTAGTGATAACGATGCCCTTGTTTCAATTGGCACTTTTGTCATCAGATAACGAAGACCCGGGCAGCTTACCCCATAGTACAAACTCTGTGTCCGCCGATGTTGCTGCTGATGTTGAAGGCATGAATTCCAACATCCAAAGTAGCTCAGATCGCATACCAAATCTGCAAGACTTCATTATTGCATATTCCACTATTCCAAGTAAGTTACAAGTGTGGCTGTGACTGGAGAAACGCGGCTTATGGGATTTGTGACCTGTGTACAGAGCTCCAGATAAGCAGGGATTCCGCTGGGGAAAATAAAAAATGGCAGACAGTACAGATCCTGATCAGACTGTGCAAATGTACAGACTGATCTGGACCTGCAATGGTCGGAAAACACATAACCCATTACCTTTTAGGGAAACATGGTTATCGGCCCCTCATATCAAGAATGGCAATTCACGTTTGAAATGAAAAGCATAAATTATTTAAAATGCCAATAAACACATCCGATAATGGTAAATGTCATATCTAAAGAATAGACGAAAATAAAATGTCTCCCTATATAACAACGATGGATGCGGGAATGCAGGTTTAATATTTCTTGTAAATTACTATGTACATTGTATAAAAATAAAATCAGAAATGTATCCATCGTGCGTGTATATTTGTTATGTAATGCCAATCAATATGGCAATTTAAAGGTAATGCCCACTTAGTAGGCACAAACTGTTCTTTATAGGAATTAAATAAGTGTATAATTGTGTCACCATTCCACCAGTTCTAAAAATTACAAGTGCCCGCAGGTGGGAGCACGCGATGGGTAATTTAACGACCGGGGTTCATCCTTACTGGAATCCCGACTGGAGACCTGATTTGGCCCTCACATATGTCTTCGGCATTTTGTATGTGACAGTTGAATCTGGTTATACCCCTTATGTGAGTATTCGATTGTTTGTAATCCTATTTTAGGGGAGGGTCCAAGTGACTTGGGATGGGGTGGTATGGACTGGCCACCCAGGTTCAGGTTATTACTAATTTCAGGGCGGCCTGAATATATTGTTCTCGATAAAAATATATTCCGTTCTGATTTTTGAGATTTTCCCCCCAATGCAGCAGGTTAAAATGGGATCGAACCCATTTGCCCGGCCTTAGCTGTTGATAGGCCGTTAAACACTAAGAAACAAACAAACAAAACAGGTATATGAGGCATGATATTTTTGTCGAGCCCGCTTGCGGAAAGCGAGGCATGATCACAATGACGTCCTGGTGTCCGTGTCACGCCAGCGTGACACCAGGCTAGTTTACTGAAGGGATGGAACACCAAGCACGTTGTGGACAGAGACAACAAGGTATATTTTTACAATGATGATGTATTTACAAAAATGAAATGCACAAACAATGGATGAATATGTCAGTACGGACACCGTCCCTTAGTAGCCACCGCCACAGGCACTTGCACAACCAAGGCACCTCCACGATTCTGGAACAGGTAGGTATAGTTCAAAAGTATACGTCATCATGATCAGGATCAAGATCCAATGTTAGAGTTCAGCTAATTAACTCCGGCTTCCGCCATGATGGGAGTGACGTTCTAATGACGTTGTAAAGTTACTGGTAACTATGAGATACAGAGCCTACGGATGGGGCCAATAACACATCGGTGAACGTCCTTAGCGATTCATCACGTCCTTGGACGGAATGACGTCACCGGAATGATGCCCCACTCGAATAGGCCCTTGGTCCACGTGGAGCAGAGTCCCCGCTGGTACACGGTGTCGTGTCGTGGACTCCATAATAAATAGATATGTGTTGCGTACTGATTCTACGTATACACAAAGTATGGACGTGCCGTCGCTCGTTGCTGACTGGCTGGCTGCCTGGCTGGTGTACTGGCTGGGACTACAAAAAAAAAAACACCAACGGTGTTGTTACCAGAATGTAACGTGTTATAGTCTCAATAATAGTCACAGTAGTGCACATGCAATCAATATCATGATTGCATGGCAATACTAAACATCATCATATATTACAATGATGAAACATGATAAAATGCAATGTACACAAAGATATTTTCACTAATTGGAAGAAGGGGGCTGATGGAATTCATAAGTCGGAAAATGCGATATAACACATTAATGAACAGCCACTATATCTTGTGTACCCAACGATATATCTCTTCACAGCCGTACATGTGAACACAGACGTCATTCACACTTATTTACCATAAGTAAACAAATATTTGATTGCGACAGGCCTTACCCTGATCAGACTGCCCGTGGCCAACTATGGTGTACTGTATACTCTAATCAGACTGTAGGATTCCATAGGCTGACCCAAAGCATCAGTGATTGTAATAAATTATACTTCACATCATGTCCTTATTGCAACTTACTGATGTATAAATCAGTGCATTTAGAGCAGAACTGTCTGATCTGGTCTATCCTGGTCACAATAGCATTTACAATACACTGTGAACGTATATGACTTAATAAAATGAATGTACAGACGACTGGGTTAGGGGTTTACATGTGTCCCACATAGAGTAATGAAAGTCGTCCAGAAAATTCACGTTACATTTGTGACATGTTTAAAATTGGCAATATTCTCATGTATTGTACAGGGCGCAGACTGATATTGTACTGATTCGCAATATAAAATGCATAGCTAATGTTAGTGAACATTTCAATCGAGTTCGCCCTTCGTTTACAAATACAATAAATTGCTAATGCAATTAGTCAAAGTGACATGCAACAAAACACATGAGAATAATATGCCATTACAATACTCACGGAATGCTCCCACATACCAGTCCTGTAATCGTTATCATTTACACGTAAACACGACGAATTAATGAATCGATACAATTTTATTAAGGGAGATAATCTACATAAGCGGATACATGCCATACGGCTTTTATTGACCAAGCGTTTGGTCGAAACGGGGCCAAATAAAGGTAAATGAAATAGTGCAGTATTATCGAGGATACGATAACGATGCATAGAATTTCGTGTCTTGGCAAGATTCAGACTTGAATGGCAGCATTAGAAAGTAACTAAAACATATGTACTCACCAATTCCCAGTGAAAGCTTGCGTTCCAATGTCACAAGAATGTAATTGAGTGTCCGACTGATAGTATATGGTGCTAAATCGAATATATACTTCCACCCTAGTGCACGACTATCCTCATGTAGTCTGCCTGTCAATGTAAAACTTATGTGCCAACATTTGGCTTACAATTTTGCGTAAGTGGACTAATGTTCTAACAGTCAGTCTAGCTCATGAGATATCTGGTGAATTAATCTGAAATACTTCAGTCATAAGTAGATATGACCTACTAGGTAATTAGGCTAGCATCCAAGTCTGCATATACATGTACAGTGTAGATCACCCAGATACAACCAGTGCAAAATCCAATACTGGTGGTCCGTGCGTGGTTTTGGATAAAGCGCTATTCTCTCCAGCGGTTTATTCGACGGGAGCGATATTTCACACACCAATACCTATTTGACCGTCTGTACTAGAATATTCGATTATTGTGCTATATACTAGTATTGTGTGACCCGTGTTACAATTAATGGATGATAAAGAAAATAGTCGGCTACGATTCGTGACAGTCCGTGCGTCCATCCGTCTGTCCGTCCGAAATCTGCGTTAAAGTTTTTAAACACCTTATATTTCTGCAGTCCTAAGTCACATTGACTTGAAAATTCATATGCTTATTAGTCATCATCCATATTTTCATACTGTATCCCACTCATGCGGCCCCTGTGCCTAAGGTCAAGGTCAAATAAAAATGTCAAAATTTGCGTTAAAGTTTTCAGATACCTACTATCTCTGTAACCGTAAGTCGGATTTGCTTGAAACTTTGTATGCTTATTGGTCATCATCCATATATTCATTCTTTGTCCCACTCATGCGGCCCCTGTGCCCCAAGGTCAAGGTTAAATGACTTAGAAATTTGCGTTAAAGTTTCTGTCCAAATTTGCGTTAAAGTTTCTGTCCAAATTTGCGTTAAAGTTTTCACATACCTACTATCTCTGTTACCGTATATCAGATTTGCTTGAAACTTCATCCATATATTCATTCTGTGTCCCACTCATGCGGCCCCTGTGCCCCAAGGTCAAGGCCAAATGACTTCGAAGTTTGCGTTATTATATAATCTGCATTAAAGTTTTTACATACCTTATATCTCCACAATTGTTACTCCAATTTACTTCCAACATCCAATACTTCTTATTCATCATCCATATTTTCATTATATAGCCTGCCCATGTGGTCCACATGCCCAAGGTCCAGGTCAAATTTGTGGTAAGTTTTTACATACCTTATATCTCCACAACACTTACTCCGATTTACTTCAAATAATTTTTTATTGTCATCCATATTTTCATTCTATAGCCCACCCATGCGGCCCACATGCCCAAGATCAAGGCCAAATGACTTTAAAATTTGCGTTAAAGCTTTTACATACCTTATATCTCCACAACCCTTAATTCAAACTTCAATTAAATACACTCTGAGACCATCAAATGCCTCGGCGGGCTCGACATGTGGGCCGCGGCCATCTGGTTTAATTATTTATACTAATTAAATGCGTCACCTGAAAAAAATAATATTTTTGACAGATTATAAAGTATGATCATTGCACATCAAAATATAAATACAGATAATAAATAGTAATGCCCGTTAACATTTTAAGGAAACACGGTTATCGCCCCTGATATCAGTGTGGAAATGTACGTCTGATATAAAATGTATAATAATGCCATAGTGGTGAAGCCAGAGCCTCTAAAACACCGAGGCAATAACATTGGTCCGTGTTGAAGTAGCGGAGCGAGGTATGGGGGTCCTGGGCATCCCCCCTCCACACGATTTTGTTTTGGAAATCTACGTCGCATTTCCCGCGTTCTGACGTATTTTAGATAACTATGTTCAACAAAATGTTTTGCTATTTTTATAGGAATCCTTTTGAAATCATAGATAATGGGAGAATAATTTTTTTTGTTACTAACAATTAACCCTTAGACTGCTATCTTATTTTTTTTGTCGTCTGCTGTTATTTTCTATTTTCCATTTTTATCATCAAAAACATGCTTTTTATTGAGAAATAAGGCAAGATATTAAAACAACAGCAGATGACTATTGTTGTGAGTAGCAGTCTAAGGGTTAAACAAATGCCCGTGGTGGTGGCAGAGAGAATACTCCCTGACCCCCATATCGGGACTTGGTTCGCCTCGTCTGGTTTTTGTCGCGCCCGCTTGCGGAAAGCGCGATATAGTCGGCCGTTTGGCGTACGTACGTACGTACGTACGTACGTATGCGTGTCCGGTTAAAGTTTTTGGTTAAGTTGTTTGGTTCAGTTGTTTGGTTAAATTGTTTGGTTAAGTTTTTTGGTTAAAGTTTTTGGTTAAGTTCTTTGGTTAAAGTTTTTGGTTAAGTTTTTTGGTTAAGTTGTTTGGTTAAGTTTTTTGGTTAAAGTTTTTGGCTAAGTTCTTTGGTTAAAGTTTTTGGTTAAGTTTTTTGGTTAAGTTTTTTGATTAAAGTTTTTGGTTAAAGTTTTTCGTTATACTATATCTCTGCAACTGCTTTGCCCATTACATTGAAACTTCACATGGGTGTTTATCATCATCTATATTTTCATTCTACCCCCACCCCCCTCCCGTGCGGCCCCTGTGCCCAATGTCAAGGTCAAATTACTTTGAAGTTTTTGGTTAAAGTTTTTGCTTAAGTTTTTTGCTTAAGTTTTTTGGTTAAAGTTTTTCGTTATACTACATCTCTGCAACTGCTTTGCCCATTACCTTGAAACTTCATATGGGTGTTTATCATCATCTATATATTCATACCCCCTCCTGTGCGGCCCCTGTGCCCAATGTCAAGGTCAAATTACTTTGAAGTTTTTGGTTAAGTTCTTTGGTTAAAGTTTTTGGTTAAGTTTTTTGGTTAAGTTTTTTGGTTAAAGTTTTTGGTTAAGGTTTTTGGTTAATGTTTTTCGTTATACTATATCTCTGCAACTACTTTGCCCATTACCTTGAAACTTCACATGGGTGTTTATCATCATCTATATTTTCATTCTACCCCCCTCCCGTGCTGCCCCTGTGCCCAATGTCAAGGTCAAATTACTTTGAAGTTTTTGGTTAAGTTTTTTGGTTAACGTTTTTGGTTAAGTTTTTTGGTTAAGTTTTTGGTTAATGTTTTGGGTTAAAGTTTTTCGTTATACTATATCTCTGCAACTGCTTTGCCCATTACCTTGACACTTCACATGGGTGTTTGTCATCACATCTATATTTTCATTCTACCCCTTCCGTGTGGCCCCTGTGCCCAATGTCAAGGTCAAATTACTTTGAAGTTTTTGGTTAAGTTTTTTGGTTAGAGTTTTTGGTTAAAGTTTTTTGGTTAAGTTTTGTGGTTAAAGTTTTTGGTTAAGTATTTTGGTTAAAGTTTTTTGTTGGTTAAAGTTTTTCGTTATACTATATCTCTGCAACTGCTTTGCCCATTACCTTGAAACTTCACATGGGTGTTTATCATCATCTATATTTTCATTCTACCCCCCTCCTGTGTGGCCCCTGTGCCCAATGTCAAGGTCAAATTACTTTGAAGTTTTTGGTTAAGTTTTTTGGTTAACGTTTTTGGTTAAGTTTTTTGGTTAAGTTTTTTGGTTAAAGTTTTTTGTTATACTATATCTCTGCAACTGCTTTGCCCATTACCTTGAAACTTCACATGGGTCTTTATCATCATCTATATTTTCATTCTACCCCCCTCCTGTGCGGCCCCTGTGCCCAATGTGAAGGTCAAATTACTTTGAAGTTTTTGGTTAAAGTTTTTGGTTAAAGTTTTTCGTTATACTATATCTTTTTTTTTAGTGTCCATGCCTCGCCACAAGGCGCGACATGCAGGCTGCGGCCATCTAGTTATACGACTGTTTGAAAAAAAAAAATGTACGTAATACATTTTACTGCGCGGTGGGCGGCTGTCAGCAGGCGGGTGGGGACAGAAAAACTGCAGAGTTTGTGTACAGTACTCCTCTAAAACCATTCAGTCAATCGATCTGAAACTATACATACGTCTTCTACACATATTGAAGATATGCACCATGGTGTTTTTATGGCGTAAACTATTTTTTAACAAAAATATTGCCTTTTTAACTTGGTCATTTTCTCTATATTTTTGTATGCAATTCTATATACGGTACAGAGTTTGTGTACACTACTCCTCTAAAACCTTTCAGCCAATCGATCTGAAACTATGCACACGTCTTCTACACATACTGAAGATGTGCACCATGGTGTTTTTATGCCAAAAATTATTTTTAAACAACAATGTAGACTTTTTAACTTAGCCATTTTTTCTTGATTGTATCCCCCGGACAAAAGTCGGGGGATACTATCTATGCATTTGACACCAAACATCGTCTGCGTCCGCCGCAGACACTTCTTGTCCAGAGCATAACTCGAACACCCTTTGGAATATTTTCATGAAACTTCACACATGCATAGAACACGACCCGAAGGTGTGTCGTGCACAATAATGACAACTCTTGCCTAGCTAATTATTGAGTTATCTCCCTTTTTTGTTTCGCACACTGATTGAGCATAACTCGACCACCCTTTGGAATATTTTCATGAAACTTCACACATGCATAGACCACGACCTGAAGGTGTGTCGCGCACAAGAATGACAACTCTTGCATAGCTAATTTTGAGTTATCTCCCTTTTTTGTTTCGCGCACTGATTGAGTATAACTCGACCACCCTTTGGAATATTTTCATGAAACTTCACACATGCATAGACCACGACCCGAAGGTGTGTCGCACACAAGAATGACAACTCTTGCATAGCTAATTTTTTAGTTATCTTCCTTTTTAGCTCGACTATTCGAAGAATAAGTAAAGCTTATGTTGTCACCCCGGCGTCGGCGTCACCGTCACGTCACGCCTTGTTTAAGGTTTTTAGTCAACCTTGTATATGGAATACTACCGGCCCTACACTCACCATACTTGCACAACTTCATCTCCTAGTGATGTGCATCAATAACCCCTGATCTATATTTGACCTTGACCTACATTTCCTCTTGAATTACTTAGTTAATTCACATTGGTTAAAGTTTTTAGTTAACCGTAGTTAAGGTTTTTAGTCAAGCTTGTACATGGAATACTATTGTGCATACAGACACCATACTTGGACAACCTTTTCGCATAGGGATGTACATCAATAATACCTGATCTATATTTGACCTTGACCTACATTTCCTCTTGAATTACTTAGTTAATTCCCCTTGGTTAAGGTTTTTAGTCAAGCTTGTATATGGAATAATCCTGGCCCTACACCCACCATACTTGGACAACTTCATCTCCTAGTGATGTACATCAACAATCCCTGACCTATATTTGACCTTGACCTACATTTAACCTTGAATTACATACTTAATTCCCCTTGGTTAAGGTTTTTAGTCAACCTTGGTTAAGGTTTTTAGTCAAGCTTGTACATGGAATACTAGTGTGCATACAGACACCATACCTGGACAACCTTTTCTCATAGGGATGTACACCAATAACCCCTGATCTATATTTGACATTGACCTACATTTCCTCTTCAATTACTTAGTTAATTCCCCTTGTTTAAGGTTTTTAGTCTAGCTTGTATATGGAATATTCCTGGCCCTACACCCACCATACTTGGACTTCATCTCCTAGTGATGTACATCAACAACCACTGACCTATATTTGACCTTGACCTACATTTAACTTTGAATTACTTAGTTAATTCCCCTTGGTTAAGGTTTTTAGCCAAGCTTGTACATGGAATACTATTGTGCATACTAACACCATACTTGGACAACCTTAGTATTATAAAGGGAGTCAAAATGATACCACTTACCGTGGTATCATTTCCACCCCTTTATACTACCCCCACCACCCCCGAAAAAAAACAAAAATTGGTTAACGATGAAATTGTCTCCCTACAGCAAATTTATGAATTTTAGGAGAAAATAATTTTGTCAAAATGATACCACCTCCAACCAAAAGTTGGTGGTGGTATTGTAGTCCCAATTATATTGGTAATTGACTTTTGAAAAAATATATTGGTGTCATAAATACATCATGTTTTTTTTCACGTCCAATTGAACAGATAAATTTCATAGGTTATAATAAAATATTATTAGAGAAAATGGATAATAAAATACAATGGGAATTGAAAGCTTATAATGGCTGTGTCGAAGAAGTTTACGAAGAATACGGGGGTTATAGTCCTATATATAAATTCTATGAATTGAAAACACTAATTTATTACGCTCCGATAAAAACGTAGCATTTACAATATTATACCGACAATTATGCGAACTATACAAGAGGCAAATACAAACATTAAGACGGATAGTGCGTATCGGATATGAAACTAAGGTGTATTATATAAAATTGTTAAAACTCAACGATTCGTTTACGAATATACGTTTCTGCGATATCGCTTATAAAGATATTGAAAAATTGTTATTGAACAGAAAAAAAACTACTAATTAATTTATGTTGTAATCACAACACCAAGCAGACGACAATGTTCCAATTACACGTGTTATGAAAATGCAAATTAGGTGTCCCACCTTACACGTATATTAAGTGTCCATTTTATAGAGAGATTTACACGATTACATCTTCCATGATGGAAAATAAACACACTGTAATATATACTACACACACGGTTATTTATAGCCGAGTGTATTTCTCCTTATCGATGGTATGTAAACGGGCTATTGATTTACACAGGTGGTGTGTATACAGTTTATAAACACTTATTGAGGGTTGGTTCATTATTTAATTTTGTAAAAAAAAAAAAATAATTAAAAGCTGAACACCCCCTATAATATAGAAAACATATTAATTAATTAATATAATAATTTATTAATTAATAATAAATAACAAAAAAAATAAATTATTTCCACCAGCAAGGTTAGGTTTATATATGAGAAATAAACACATATATACATTTCTGGGACGCTAGCAGTAATCTCAACAGTGAGACAGGTTTCGCCACATGTAATTCACTCTGGCCGCTCTACACATTATAGCGGATGGAGGTAACGAGGAGGAGGGGTCCGCGGTATTGGTCCAATGATGGGGTGGAGGAGATGTGAGTGTAACACACCTCGCTAAGCCGAAAAAAGAGAAGAGAAGAGATTTAAGCGAGGCTTAGCGGGGTGGACCCGGAAGGGTTTTGCTGGCGCGGGTTCGAGCCTCGGTGGGACCTAAAACTATTTTTTTTTTTTTTTTTTTTTTTTTTTTTTTTTTTTTTTTAAATTAATAATTTTCCCAAAATTAATTAATAAATTGTTTACTGCACCAATATAATTAATTTTATAATTAATTTAAAGAAAATTATAAAATTAATTATTTAATAAAAATATTAATTTCGGGATGGTGGTGCTGTAACATTTCCTCCGACTTTATCTCCAAGTTTTACCCTAAATTTATCCCAATCAGTACACTCAATCTTGGGCATGGTGGCGCGTGCTTTGATTCTAATATCATTTTTTAATTTTTCATATCTCCTCATTTCTTTCACAACGGATTCAAACTCTAAATTTGATATTTTCTTATCGGCCAACGCTTTGGACACTATAATGTCGATGCTATTTTTCTTAGACCTGGCGAGAACGGATATTCTATCATGTTTTCTACATTTTTTCTCGAGTTTTCCACCCGACGCCCTAATTACCATACAAAGTATTCCAGATAAAACAGTAATTCCACTCAAAACCCCTGCAAGTGGAACCGTTACAATTGTAGATAGCGTTGCAGCAGTCCCCGCACCACTCATTACAGATAAACTTGCCAGAACCGTACTAGATGCTTCAGCTATATTCGCCGCGCTCTTATATTTTTTAGCGTGTCTTTTTCTATTTCTATATTCTCTAACTAAAATATCCTGCATAGCGACGATATTATTCAACCTAAAATCTGAACTTCTTTCGTTAATTGGATACAGTGTTGATGGAGTGGTATTGACAATTGGATACAGTGTTGGTGGATTGGTATTGACAATTGGAAGCGGTGATTCGTTCATGATTTTCAATATATTAGTATTTACAAATTAAGTTCAATTAACAATGAGACAATAGTGGAAGAACTCGCTGGGTCAGCGATTTTCGTAACAAAGTTAATAACACTACCTTCGGAAAGTCTAATTGGATCATCACCGGCGAACGAAACCACCGATGAAATATCTCCAGCGAGTTTATTGACTCCAACCCCCGTTCTTTCCCATCCACTACAAGATTTATTACGACCGCGCCCATAGATTTACCATTAGCATTAACTGAGCAGACAGCCATTCGGAGAAATGTACCTGTTTTATTGCTTGCTTTGGCACCGAACGAATATTCATAGAGCGCCTCAGTCAATGGGCCCCGCTTCTCAGCCCAAACTGTTATGACGCGTTTTTGCGTTTTCATTGTTTTCAACAATCCGGCAAGCCCCCCGATAGAGGTATGGGCCTCAGCACAAACTTTTTCAGCGGTCTCCTCAAGCGCTTTGTTCGCAGCTCTACGATCACGTTTCAGTTTATCGGAAACTTCGGTTATTTTTCCGTCTAGTTCGGTAAGTGCCGCTTCTCTGATGAGAGAGTCCTCTTCGCGCAACAACCCATAAGCCTCCGTAATGGCCGCCTGGTGGTCTTCTACAGCTTTTTCAACCCCCAACCGGGCCTCTTTTTGAAATTCGGTTATTTTCCCGTCTAGTTCGGCAACCGCCGCTTCTCTGATGAGAGAGTCCTCTGAGCGCAACACCCCATAAGCCTTCGCAAGGGTCGCCTGGTGGTCTTCTCGGGCTTTCTCAATACCCGTTTGGACCCCCTCAACCCCCAACCAGGTCTCTTTCCGAAATTCGGTTATTTTTCCGTCTAGTTCAGTAAGTGCCGCTTCTCTGATGAGAGAGTCCTCTGAGTGCAACACCCCATACGCCTCCGTAATGGCCACCTGGTGGTCTTCTCGGGCTTTCTCAACTCCCAACCGGGTCTCTTTTCGAAATTCGGTTATTTTTCCGTCTAGTTCAGCAACCGCCGCTTCTCTGATGAGAGAGTCCTCTAACCGCAACACATCATAAGCCTCCGCAAGGGCCGCCTGGTGATCTGATCGGACTTTCTCAAGCCCCAACCGGGTCTCTTTTCGAAAATCGATTATTTTCCCGTATAGTTCAGTATGTGCCGCTTCTCTGATGAGAGAGTCCTCTAAGCGCAACGCATCATAAGCCTCCGTAAGGTCCGCCTGATGGTCTTCTCGGACTTTATCAATACCCAACCTGCCCTCTTTTCGAAATTTGGTTATTTGTTTTCCTAGTTCAGTTAAGTTCCGCTTCTCTGATGAGAGAGTCCTTT